>JAGKTI010006234.1:0-16665 GCA_018397915.1 Birgus latro | reverse complement strand
TTCGCGTTAAGTGAAGTAGGGTCAATACTACCCTCCCCTGTGATGCGAAATGAGCTGACGCTTTTTCAACGGGAGCTGGCAACCCTGCTTGATAGGTTTGGCACCACAGGAGCAGGCTCAGTAATGTTTGGGCAGCCACAGGAGGAGGATTGTCTCTGTGTGTGATGCACCACGAGGGCATGTTTTGACTCAAATAACACAGTTATTTGGTTACCTACCACATTCTCATCATGCCTAAAGTAACCACAAGCAAGGACAAACGTGTGGAAGTGATTACTTTATACAAAGCTGGCCACAAACTCCCATTTATTGCAAATCAGATGGTGTTAGACTGAGGACAGTGCAGAGACTGGTGAAGCGGTTCAAGGACAGTGGGGAGGCCATTCCTCCCACTCCACTTCCCAAGCCTGGGAGACCTCGTAAGACAACCTTCAGGACCCGTCAGCTGATCTCAAGGCAAGTTAGCAAGGATCCAAGGCTAACAGCACGGGATTTAAAAGAAAAGAACCCACAGTTGCTGGCAGATGTGTCTGTCAGAAGTGTGCAGCAGCTGTTGCATGACGATCTGGGCTACAGGAGTTTTTGTGCTCGTAAAAAACCACTGCTAACTGCACTTCAGAAGAAAAAGAGAGTAAATTTTTGTAAGAAATATCTTGCCTGGAGTGAGGAGCAATGGAAAACTGTGCTTTGGAGTGATGAGTCAACATTTACTGTCACTGGTACCCCTTCATCACGAGTGTACCGCAAACCAGGCAGTGACCCCCTGGATCCTAAGTACACTTCCAAGTTTGTTAAATACCCAGCCTCACTCATGGCTTGGGGCTGCTTTACATATTATGGTGTTGGTAGGTTGGTAATTCTACCTGCAAATGAAAAAGTGAACCAGAACAATTATTTGGAGCTCTTATGTGATGTTTTAAGTGACTCTTTTGATAAAACCAAGGCAAGAGTATTTATGCAAGATTCTGCCCCTGCACATGTTGCAAAGTCAGTGAAACAGTGGCTAACAGACTGTGAGGTTCCCTTTATTCGAGATTGGCCCGGAAACAGCCCAGATATCAATCCCATTGAGAATTTATGGGCGCACATGAAGCGGCAGCTGCGTAGTATGGACACATCATCTTTGCCTAAACTTGAGGCTGCAGCTATGGAGCAGTTTTAGTCTGTCTGTTCTGCAAAACTACGCCATCAGTCTCCCCAGACGCCTTAAGAAGATAATAAAGGTGAAGGGGAATGCCAGTAAATACTAAATTCAATGGTGAGTGTTAACTTATTTGTTTCTCCTTGCTAACCACAAGAATGTTTCATTTTTAAGATGGCGTCAACACTTTCCGCGCCTACTGTATACTGACCTTATTTGCCCTCAACAATTAGTCTTATTAATCTTTCAGAACTCTTGCTTAATTTCATAAATGGTACAATACATAGCTTTCTGCCAAGTCAAAAAGACATTTTTCACTCACAACATGTGAGTTTTGCAAGCACTCTAAAGATGAGTCTTTACAGTAACTGAAGTCATCACACAGGCATTGAAAGTGGTTTGTTCGTATCATTTATAGACTCCAATATTTGCATGCATCAGTCTTGGCCACCTAATGGCAGCCCTCCACACTGCTCAATCTCTGGCAGCCTCCCTGTTCAGTCCCTTACTCCTGATGTCACCTTCTATGAACTTGTTCCAGGTCTTTTTCGGTCTGCCTCTCGCAACCTTACCCCTGCTGTTCACACTTTCCACCTTCCACCCCCAGCTGTCATCCGCCATCCTCTCAATATGCCCAAACCATTTCAATCTACCCCTCCTCATCACAACATCAATAAACTCCAGTCCCATCCCTCCGTTCAACTATTCAGTCATAATCCATGTCCCCCCAGGCCTCGCATTCAAGAATGCACTATACAGTACATCCATCTAATCACTGTCGTTTCTGTACATTTGAGCCTACAAATATCTTCTGCCTTTAATTCCCAGGTCTCACTACCATACAGCATTACACTCCCAACACATGCCATATACAAGGATCCCTTAGCACAGAGAGGAGAGCCCTCTCAATGTTAGAAGAGGCAACAGCCCCCTGAACTTCCTCCAACCACTCCTTACCCTAGCCACACAGCTAGGTCCAGCCCTACCTTCAGCACTTAACATGTCCCTCAAATAACGAAACTCCTCCATCCACTCAAGGGACCCTCCAGCAAGATCAATCCTTTCGCACCTGACAGTTTTTACATCCTCTCCATAACACACCACACACAAAATCAGCATTATTTCACAGTCTACCTCTAATACCACAACGTCTCTTATGCACCCACTTGTTACAAACACTGCATACAATAGAGTTACTTCCCACACCCTTGTGGCAAACTGCACGTGGCCACACTCCTTTGACTTTAACATTTACCACCACCAGCCCTAGTTATCAGTTACAATTTTTTCTATCTAATATTTTTCTCTCTACCCCTCTATCTCAGTTAGAGGGTGGAGGAACCCCAAATCCCCACCACGTTCTGCTTTTTTGCCCTCAGGCCTGAAGAAATTAAGGAGAGATTCTCTTTCTCTCTCTCTATTCCAAGTGTTACATTTTAGTTTAATTGATTGTAAATTGAAGTAAATAAGTGCAGAACTTTACATAATTAAGTGACTTTCACCCCTCCACTGTTGCAACCTCCTCTCCTAGCTTAGCCTGTGACATGCACTGAATTCTTTATTGTTTATTATTATTGCCTTATAAATGCTCCTTTAGTTACGGTAATTTTAATAAACAAGTCAACACATATAATTTGCAACTGTTGGGGGTAATATAGGTTTTTTTGCAATTACTTCTGGTTAGTCAGAAAATCTGGTACGTCAAACTATTCTAGAGTCCCACATAGTTCGACTTATGAAGGGTTTACTGTAGATCTAAAGTTATGTATAGTGAGGTAGAAAAAAAAAAGTCCTAATAGATGAATGGGCACCCTACCTGAAGGTCAAGCGTTTTAATGCGCTTGAGGTAGTGTGCAAAGACAAGGACAACATGATCAGTCATATTGCCACATTCCTCCAACATGACCACTTCAAGACTTGGACAGTACCGTGCCACTGCCTCCAGCCCACTTTCACCCACCTGCATCAGAATGAGATTTAAATTAGTGGACAATTATTTTAAAACTACAAATCATTCAAAACTTAACTTCCTGTATTCTTTTTACTTATTACATGGCCACACATAAAGGTTTGTGAAGTTGTTCAGCTGTTTATGAGGAAATCCATAATGGAGTGAAGTAGTTGACCGAACTAACAAACTGAGATGCAGGTGTTTATAACTGACTGACCACTTCCATGACTACTTTATATTATACAATACTGGGTGCAGTGCACTAGTACATTTAACCATTTGTCACGTGACTCTGGAATCTCTGGCTCTTATTGTTTGCATCCACCTCTCATGCACTTCATCTCTATGGAATGGTGGAAAAAAGAGGGAATATGTATTTTTTTAGGGATCTACAAATAAAACCCTTACAGACATGGTTGTTCGATTCTGAGGCAACTTTTGATACCCACATGTTTAGCAAGCTCTACCCTGTCTGATGCAAGGTATATCCTGTATAAATTTTGACCACCAGTTGTTCACTTAACATCACTCCAGAAGGAGGCCTTGCATATAGTATCTACAGTGCTGGAGATAATTTCCAATGGATCACATACAGATAATGCTCCTCTGCATCAACGGAAGAACAAAAAAAAAAAAAGAGGAGTAGGCAAACTGTTTTGTTTCTGGACTGTAAATGAATCTGTAATTACCAGAATTATGCGACAAACTTTGCTGACATGGAAGCACTTTGGAATAATGAATGGTCACAAATAAGTGGAGTACCCCCTGACACCGGTTCACATCTGAAGATGTGTGGTTGACTGGCGCCGGTTCACGTCTGGGGATGTTTTCATATTTCGCGAGCATGTTTTGTTACTTTCTAGTGGAATTTTTCCAATTTTGGTTATAATACTGTGTTCCTTTGGCATTCAGAATGAGTGCTTGCCACAGAGACCCTCAGTCACATCCACCATCCTTGTATAGCTGGCCCAGTGTTGTCTTACTACTGCCTCCCCTACAATACTGAGAGCCACCATGCACCTCCTCCTTCCACTACATTTTCCACCCCACACCACGACCTTTTCAACGGCAGCAGAGGGAAAGTGCAAACTTTTTTTGAGTTTTTGTACCATTTGTGATTTTTTTTTAAATCCAAATTACGAAAATAAGCCCAGTTGTGGGAAGGGAATAGGGTGCAGGGAGCCCAGCATCAGGGGGTTAAATAACAGCATGCTAATACCAGGAAATGTGGTACACTGTACATACACTAAGACAATACAAACTGGGAATGGTATGACTGACCCCTTGGCAATATGAGAGGTTGAGGTACTGAAGCTCTCTCAGGGAGAAGGAGTGGGTAAGTGTGATGTCTGTCATCCGCTTGCATCCACAAAGGTTCAGTTCACGAAGTCCTGGTGTAGAAACGTTGGGTCAAAAAGACGTAAGTACAATATTCACTACAGTACTCATTCTGCAACAATAAGCAGTCAAATGATGGAAAACTGAAAACTGTACATCTGGTTATTAACTGTTTAAAAGTTTTGGATGTGTCTGCACCATAACATCTTTTTAGGGTCTTTTCTGCAATGGCCTGGAACATCATCATCATCATCGTCGTCTAATCCTGTGTTGCCCCATGAGGAGTATAGGAGCCCAGGGCGAGGCAAGTTGGTCCTGACATTTAAGATGAGAGTGACCAGCCTCACTCATCCCTGAGTGACATTATGTGAGCAGTAAACCCCAACCATCCCTTGGATATAAACCTGCACAGGCTCAATCTGATTAGGGTTGCTCCAGATTCACAAAACTTGCTCCAGAGGCAAAACTTTCAAAAATGTATCTTATATTATACTGTACTCTCCTGCATCATAGCTGTACATGGGATACAAGGAAACAATCATCATTTTCTCTAATCCTGCCCAAGGTCACAAGAGATATGGCAAAAGCTTCTGACTCAGGTCTCATGCTCTGCTAGAGTTTTAAAATTTTCTGTGTGTTTCTGTAACTGGAGGGAAGTAATGATCACATAACAAATTTGAAACTAGCTCAAGAAATTCTGTTTCTTGACATAGTTACCGGCACATCACAACAGTACTATAATGAGTTTCTAGAAATGATCTTATTGTATGTATTAATTCCCAGAACTTTTGAGTGATAACATTAAGAACATATTTACATACTGTAATGCTTATTAATATATGTAACATTATCCTATACACCTGCAAGGTTGGAGAGGCCATGCTCTGAAGACTTCACAATCTCCTCCACATTGGCTTCCAAGTAGCGTTTCACCTCTGCTTCTTGCCTGATGACTTGTTCTGCTTTTGACCCTAGGCTTACTTTCAGTGGATCTGGGGAAGAAAAGATTAAAGAATAAATTGCCCTTGTAAACCTTACATGACTACTAATTACAACATTCTTCAGTTTTATTTCATTAAACCACTTCTTTCCTTCCTAACACATTTTTTATTTTCTCTCTAAGTTTCTTTTTCCTTGCTCTAAACTAAACTACTATTGAATAACCAAAAATATTAAGAAACAAGACCATGATCAGGCTACTACAATTAAAGGAACATACTGTACAGAGCAGTTACTATCATCCTGTGCAGTGCTGAATTTATGAACCATCATTTATACCATTACATTATAAAGAATGTACTACATTACATAGATTTTCTAAGGAGTGTTCCATGAATGCATGGACTAGCATTTTTTTCAGTTGATTCCTGCTTTCCTAGCTGTGCAGTCTCCTGCAACATTCTGATCAAGTCTCCTAAACTTGAGGTCCCTTCTCACAACTTAATTCCATGTTTTCCTTATCTATCAACAGGGGTTGTCCTTTCCACATTCATTTCTATACAGCACTTAATTCACTTACCCTCACACAATCTCTTTACATATTCAAATCAGTTTTTCTCAACCATACAGTATGTTTCCACTTAAGGAAACCATAGGTGAACCAAAAATTGTTAGCAGTGGCAAAAGCTCTTATGCATCTTCCAACTATTTCCCATTCTCCCAACTCCAACTTCAATGCTAGATACCTTTCTAACATAGCAAAGCTCATCAGTTTACATGTGTAGATCCCTTTAGGTCCATCTGATTAAACAAAAATGTAAACTGTTTTATATCATACCTATGGATGCATATGCCAAATGTCAGCCATATCAATGCAATGGTTTTTGAGATACACTAAATCACCTTTAAGTGAACTTCAGTGTACCCAACTTTAGCTCTAACAAACTCTCTAAGCCATCTGAACAATTTATTCATACACCATCAAACGTTACGAGCACACATCAGATGTGGCCCACCCACTAACCAACCAAGTGATGACCTAGTGCCTAATGGAGGCCAGAGATAATTATTATATATTTGCTATCCCTGGTATCTGCAGGGGTTGGACCAATTCATTTCTTATTCTTCTGGCTTGTTTTCTGTTTTTATCATATTACTTTTATGGTGGTAAACCAAGTGCTTCATGGAGATATAATTTAATTTCTCTGTCATGTTACTTAACTTTCCCAACATGTGTTTTGTTTCTCAGGTATACTGTACTGGAGAGCACTTACTAAAATTAGCGTAAAACTACAAAAATTCATTTATTTTTGCATTTTAGTGGTTTAAGACTGACGGATTAAATCTTTATTGTTATAAATTACTGTAAGTTAGGTTAGGTCAGAATAGGTTTGATTCGGTTAGGTTTGGTTAGAATACATTTGGCAAAGTTAAGTTGGGTTTATATGTCAGATGAGAGCAGTGTCATTTGGTTAGGTCAGAAAAGGTAATGTTATGTTTAGAAGGTTAGCACAGTATCAAAATTTCTTAGAAGATATGAAGTGGTTTTTCTAGTCTCCATCATTATGCTTGAGAAACATACACACACCAGGAAGCTGAACACAGATAAAAACAATAGGAAGGCAGAATCAATAAACAGTTACAGTAAGAACTCACTATAACGGACTAATTGGGGCCCAAGCCAGTCCGAAAAATGCGAAATTCTGATAAAAGCGACATCCGGACTTACCCCTGCTAATCTGGACTTTTTCCGATATATCAGACATTAGTCCGGATTGCATCAGTGGTTTTCACCACCATTGCAGTATTGTACTGTGTTATACCTTCACTACATTAACCAAATTGTATAATAATACTGTACTGTGCACTGAAAAACATGTCTTTTATTTGTCTTATTGTGGTGAACATAGCTGAAGTGGTCAGACAGTCCGGACTGCTTTCTGGCTTTATCGGACTTTTTCCGATATATAGGAGTTTAGTCAGGTAGCTCCTCGAGTCTGATAAAAGCGAATTCCGGTCTATTGAAGTCCGTTATATCGAGGTTTTACTGTATTTTCCATCATAAAAATGGTCAGAAAAATACAGAAAGCAAGCAGAAGGATGAGGAGGTGAACTGGTACAATAAAGTATTTCTGTTACTTGAACTAAGCCATAACTTGACCATGTTAGTTCAGCATATGGTTTTTCAGATTCTGAAATGGTTTTAATGATAATCTTCAGGAAGACATGGAACACCCCCCCCTTTTTTTTTTTTTTTTACCAAAGCACTTCATTTGATTCCCTGAGTATTTTCTGAGTACTTCTTCAAGTTTTTTATTTTTATTTTCATAAGTGCTGAAAAGCATTTAAAAGGCAGTTTTGGTAATCCTTTACCAAATGGGTGCTGTGATTCCACCTTTATTATAACAAATTCATGATCTCAAAGTAAGAAATTTAGGTACATAAGCAACACAGATAATTAACTGTTCCATTTTGACTGCAAGAAGTGATGGGAAAAAGACCCATTTTGAGGTATTCAATGAAGCAGTCAGTTTGCCCGTGGCAATGTATACCGATGATCTCTCCGACTGGCCACACTGTTTATGAACCATCACTTCGACTGTATCCATGTCAAAGAAACGGGAAACTTAAGGCTTTCACCAAACCAAACCCAATCCAACCTAATCTCACTTGCATTCAACAGCCAGCTTTCAAATTTAAAAATGCAAATTCCAAATGTTAACTATGGCCAGCTACTGGCAGATGTCAGCAGGATACTCTAATTCTGTATTCTAAATCCTCATATGTAGCTTTCAGAGGTTAGCTTACAAAAATTCCCAATAGCTGTGGTAATCCAGGAAAAATAACAACTTGTGAAAGACTCATTTCAACAAAAAATATGGAAAGACATGCCCATTTAGTAAAGAATTAATGCAGTCTTTGTTTACAATGCCCAACAGTGCCGAAGACTGACAAATGTCATTTTGTGCACTGAAGACAGACCAGATGCCACCTTGTTCACTGAGGACAGACAGATGCCATCTTTATATAAAACCTTCTTTGTTCTTTGACACCAAATTATTCCTGTCAGTGCTAACTTATCCAAATCTGACCTCATCTAACCTAATTTACCCTAACCTAACCTGTATTATACTACCCTAACCAAACTTTGGTGAAATTACAGGAGAGCTCACATTAACAAACAAAGAAAACTTTATTACAGGGTATTACAGGGCTTATCTTTCTTTCATAACTGTGTAAATTATTTATGACACCTAAATTCTGCAGAAAAAACATTTACAGTAATTCTCCTAACCAAACTTAGATGAAACTGCAGGAAAGCTCTCATTACCACATGGAAATATATGGTACTAAGCCTTTTCTTTTTTTTTTTTTTCCCCCAACACCCTATCCTATATTACCCCTTTCAGGTACAGGAACCCCAAGGCTGTCATTGCAGTCCTGTACAGTACATGTAGGAAAAAAATTAACACTAACCTCTTTTTCTAATGCCAAGAGCTTCCAATGACAGTCCGGTGCCAGTAATGTTGGGTTCCCTCTGGCCCAGCCCATGCCCTGCCAGGCCGATGTCCGACACCCCCATACATCCATTCAGGTTCAGCGTTCTCAACAGTCTCAAGGACTTGCACACTGCCTGCAATTCATTGCACACCTTTTTTTTTCTCTCTCTCTCTCTCTTTCTCTCTCTCTCTTGAAAAGAAAGACATGAGGAGGGAAGAACATGGAGAGAGAGAGAGAGAGAGTGCATGTTTGTGTGTGTGTGTGTGTGTGTGTGTGTTTATTTACCTGTTTGTAGTATACAGGAGTTGAGCTAAGCTCGTGTTGTCCTGTCTCCATATCTACATTCATCTAATCTAGTTTTAAATACATGAATGTTTTTCGCCTGCAACACCTCTTCGTCCAAGTCATTCCAAATACTTATGCTTCTGTTCGGGAAACTGCACCTTTTGAGATCATTAAGACATCTACTTTTCCTCAACTTGAAGCCATGACCTCTTGTTCTTCCATCATCCAGCACAAAAAGATCCTCTCTATCCACTCTCTCCAATTCTCTTACATTTCTAAATATCGTGATCAAGTCACCTCTTTCCCTTCTCTCACGCAGTGTTGGTAACTTCAGTTTTTCCAATCTCTCCTCGTAGGTGAGTTCCCTTAAACATGGTATCATCCTCGTTGCCATCCGTTGAACCCTCTCTAGTTTATCAATATGCTTCTTCAAATGAGGTGACCATACCACAGCCGCATACTCTAGTCTTGGTCTTATCATGGTCACTATCAACTCCCTCAACATTTCCTCATCCATATAATTAAAAGCCACTCTCATGTTAGTAATCTATAAGTTCCTCCAATAATTTTGTTTATATGCTTTTCTGGTGACAAGTCAACCTGAATAATCACTCCCAAGTCTTTTTCATCCTTTCTTTTACTAATTATCTCATTCCCCATTTTATATGTCCAATGTGGTCTTTCACTTATTCCCATTTCTAATACAGTACATGACACTTCTTGGCATTAAAATCCATTTTCCAAGTCTGGCTCCAGCTGTGGAGTTTGTCCAAGTCTTCTTGCAGTTCTTTACAACTATCAATACATTCAATATGTTTCATAATTTTAGCATCATCTGCAAACATACTCATGTAACTATTCAAACTCTCTGGCAAATCATTTACATATATCAGAAACATTATAGGGGCCAGGACAGAGCCCTGGGGTACTCCACTAGTCACATTTCTCCATTGTGAAACCTTGTCTCTTATAACTGTTCTCATCTGCCTTCCTATCAAGTAATCTCCCATCCAATTTAATAGTTTCCCATGCACCCCTCCAAAGGTCTTCAACTTCCACAGTAGCCTCCCATAGGGCACCCTGTCAAATGCTTTCTTAAGATCCAGATAGACACAGTCTGCCCATCCCTCTCTCTCCTGTATGACATCTATTACCCTACTGTAGAAACTTAATAGGTTAGTAACACATGATCTTCCTTCCCTAAAACCAAACTGTCTTGGTGTTATCACTTCATTTTCTTCTAAATACTTTATCCACCTTTTTCTAATAATTTTCTCACAGATTTTACAAACAATACTAGTAAGTGATACCGGTCTATAATCAAGTGGATCCTCCCTATCTGCTCCCTTGAAGATTGGCACAATACCTGCTCTTTTCCAATCTTTAGGTAACTGTCCATTTTCAAGCAAGGTCTTGATGATGACAAACTGGCCACACTAACTGGTCAGCACATTCCTTCAGGATCCATCCAGCCACACCATCTGGTCCCATTGCTTTTCTCACATCCAAATCCTTCATCAGCTGCAGCACCTCATTCACGTCAACTGTAATTTCGGCCATTCCCGTCAGCCTAGGTTCCATTTCAGGCTCCCTAAATTCTTCTTCCAATACATAAACTGACTGCAGCTTGTTGTTCATTATTTCACACGTCTTCCTCTCTTTCGTATGTTTCATCTCCATCCCTCAGTCATATTATACTGTCCTTAACTTTCATTTTGCCGTTTACAGACCTATAAAATAGTTTCGGCTCTTTTTTACAGTTAGATACAATATCTTTTTCGTATTTCCTTTCCTCTTCTCTCCGTACCCTTACATATTCATTTCTTACCTCATTGTACTCCTCCCAAGCCCTTTCACTATACCTTCTTCTCACTTTATTCCATGCTTTTTTTCTTGCCTCTTGTGCCATCCTACATCTGTTGTTAAACCATTCTTTCTTCCTTTCCATAGCTGCAGAAAATTTTGGGACATACTTAGTAACTCCTGTTTTATATACGTCTATCAGAAACTCATATTTCTCATCAACATTTGTGATCATATTCATTTTACTCCAGTCTACATTTTGGAAAAAGTTCCTCAGGGAAGCAAAGTTTGCCTTCCCATAATTGTATCTATTTTCTCTGTGTTTTTCATCTCTTTCTCCTTCCCTAACTCCTACCACTTCCATCTCAATTACCAGATGATCACTTTTACCAAAAGGGCATTGGTAGGTTATGTTCCCCACATCATTTGGGTCCTTTGTGAATACTAGGTCGAGCCTCGATCGTTCGTCGTCACCCCTAATTCTTGTGTTTTCTTTGATCAGTTGGGTTAACATGTTTTCCATCACCAATTCCATTAAAGTAAAACCTCACTAAAACGGACTAATTGGGGCCAAAGTCATTCCGAAAAAAGCGACATAGGGATTTCCCCCTGCTAAGATATTTTCATACACGAAAAGAGTCATGGCTGCAATCCTACTTCATTCCACCATTTCCTTCTAAATCGGGGCATTAACTCATTTGCCTCTTAACTTTTCTCAAAGGCCACTATAAATAATTTACTGCATAACACAGTACAGTTTTTGTAAGGTTTATACTCGATAAAGGCCACTGTAACACTCACAGGAACATAGTTTTCTTACATAAAGTGTCATAGCCACCATCTTGCATCGCCCCACCAGTTCCTTCTATCCCTTTTGCTTCTTAACTTTTCTAAAATTCCACAAAAAATATTCGTTGCATTACACAGTATAGTTTTAGCATGGTTTAGACTCGATAATGGCCATATATTACACACAAAATAAGATACTTACACTTATTAAAAGCATCATGTCCACCATCCTGCTTCATCTGCACCAGTCCATTTTGACTAGTGGTAATATCTCATTTGCCTCTTATTTTTTCTCAAATTCAACTATAAATATTTTATTGCATGACACAGTAAAATTTAAGCAAGGCTTGGACACAATAAAACTCATAATAAAAAAATAAAAAAAAGTTTCTTACGTAACCATTCACACTCCCATGGCTATCTCTGCACCCCCACCTTGCCTGGTGTTCATTCAGTACCTGATGAAGGATCCTTCAGAGCAAATCATTCAAAATCATTTCCCATTATCTTCAGGGTCATCATCAAGGAACAGTGAATCATTGTCCCAATTGTCTTCACTGACAAGAGCTGAATTGTGGATGGGAATCGGAGGTGTAGCCCGTACCGTATGTATGTACTCGTGTGGTGTACTTAATTTTAAGCATTTTTCAAGTACAATTTATACACCTTAATTTTTACAATCTTACAAACAAATATGATCACTCTGTCTGTATATTTCACTTATCACTCGTCACCGTCAAGCAGTATATCAGGGACTTAGGGAAAATGACGTTGGGGGGAAATGATGTGGAGGAAAAATAGTAACATCGCCAGCTCACCACGAACCAAAGCACAAACACACACACTGCTCACTGTGTGATTAAAGCTTGATGTCTTAATGCAGACCCCTTTTCTAATCTTTTAGCATTTAGAAAGAACATTATGGGTATAACGTAATTATAAACAGTTCAAATACTGTACTGTATGTACCGTGTGTGTGCTGTATGGTGTACTTAATTTTAAGAATTTTTCAAATACTGTACTGTACACTTTATACACCTTAATTTTTACAATCTTCCAAACAAATATGATCACTCTGTCTGTATATTTCACTTATCACTCGTCACAGTCGAGCAGTATATCAGGGACTTAGGGAAAATGACGTTGGGGGGAAATGATATGGAGGAAAAATAGTTATGTCGCCAGCTCACCACGAACCGAAGCACGAACACACACACACTGCTCGCCGTGTGATTAAAGCTTGATGTCTTAATATTAATGCAGACCCCTTTTCTAATTTTTAAGCATTTAGAAAGAACATTATGAGTATAACTGAATTATAAACACTTCAAATACTGTACTGAATGTACACTTAGAACAGTAGCTACGCTGCCAGCCCACTGCCAACCAACGCACGAACACACAAACCGCGCCGACAATGTGGCCACCCCGCCGTGAGGTTAGGCAGTCCGGGCCGCTTCTAGCTCTTTTGTTTTTCTGATATATAAGAAATAATTCCGGTCAGCTTCCTGACTCCGAAAAAAGCGACTTCTGGTGCACTGAAGTCCGTTGTAGAGAGGTCATACTGTAATTTATTTCCCCATGATTCCTCATTGTTCCCACCATCCATACTTTCCCAATCAACTTCTCTACAGTTAAAATCTCCCATTATTATTATTCTATTTCTTCATTCAGTTAACATCTTTAGTTTAATAATGGATTCTCTTATTAACTGTGTGTGTGTGTGTGTGTAAAGAAACTAACCATTTGTTACCATGAACTCCAACATGACTCACAGAACAACTGTACAGTACTAAGTTTGAAAAGATCTGGTGAAGAAATGAAAGAATGGCTCCAAACTGAAGTGTTTGAAATAGGGAAGCAAGAAACTAGAAAAAGCAAATATAACAGAAAGAAAGAAGGGATGAATAATAGGAAGTGAGAGAGGAATAAAAATGAAGAAATAAGAAAAAAGAAATAGGAAGAGGAAATAAGAGAAAAAATAAAGAGAAGAAAAATAAGGAGAGAAGGATAGAAAGAACGAAGAGAAAATAAAACTCGATAATCTGAGGGAAAAGCAAAGAAAGGTTAGCGGTCACAAACATGATACGATACAGTAATCCGTATGCTATAGTGTAAGCAAGGCAGCAAATGTGAGGAAGGAAATGGAAATGGAGCTGGAAGTACTGTATAAGGGAAAAGAGCAGCAAAGTGACAGCAGAGACTTTGAGAGGAATGAAAATAGTGCAAGCCCTTCTGACAGTCAGACAGAGTCAGGTGGTCAATACAATGAGAAGCTTTTCTTCCCTTAGCCTTATCTTTGCTATATGGTTTTAGCACTGAAGCATGGCCAGTGTTCTTTCTGCATGCTAGAGCCAGAGGGGTAGGGTAGCTTACTATCCACAGGAGCTGGATTTGGTGGATCTGAGTATCAGACATTCATCATTCATTCATCCATCATTTAATCCTGCGTTGCCCCATGAGGAGTGTAGAAGCCTGGGGCTAGGCAAGTTGGTCCTGACAGTTAAGATGAGAGTGACCAGCCTCACTCATCCCTGAGTGGCATTACATGAGCAATAAACCCCAATCATCCCTTGGATATAAACCTTCACCGGCTCAATCCGATTGGAGTGCCATAATTACCCACTAAACCACCATGTGCCAAAATTTTGTTATATGGTTGTCACCCAGTGTAGTAAATGGTTTCCTGGTGTACAGGAAACCGTCTGGCTTGTCAATGTAGACTCACCCACAGGCAGAAAGAAGATGAAAGAATGAAGGAAAGCTTTACATGAAATGATCAAAACAACTGTATAATTTTTTCAGGTTCTGTTTGTAGGTGCCCCCCATCCACTAACTCAATGCTGTGCTACCTTCATGTTATTCTATATTACACAACTGTACCCACAAAGTCTTACCTGTATACTTTTGTCATTTACACCAGTGACACACATGGAGAGGTCAAGGTGTGTAAGTGAGGGAGCCAGTGAGGGGAGCTGTGCTACTGTCTGCCATTCCAAAGGAAGTGAAGCCAGGTTTAGTACACGCAGGTGGGGTCGTGCTGTCTCCTTGTCACTGTTAGCTGAAACCTCAGTTCCATCATTACAGTTTTTCTCACTGTCATTGTTGGTAGTGCCTGCAAGAGCTGCCTTGTTATTGACATCACAAAGGCTATATCGGCCGTTACCTTCGTATGTTATGCCTTCTATTACATCATTACCCATGCCACCACCCAATGCTACCAAGACACTCTCTGATGTGACATTTTCCAAGTGTGAGATGTTGAGCTCTTCTAAGCAGCAGAGTCGTGCCAATGCACGAAGACCATACTGGGGGAAATAAACAGGAATTTTCAGTCAGTCTCTAGTGCTGACTTGGGAGGCTGCCTTACTCTAGCACCATTATTGATTATTTCAATCAAACTGTATGACACTACCTCAAGCTAAGCTATGACTTACTGTTTTACACTAATAATGGTGTATTTGTAACATACATAAAATTTTGTGCACAGCACAGAATGCTTCCAAACAGGTGCAAGTTTCAATATTGTACTTATGACCAGACTAACTATCCATCTGACATCATACATTACATGGGTAGTTTAGTGCCTCACCTCAGTGATCCCTCGACACCTGCGCAAGTTGAGTGACTTGATATGAGGAAGGTGGTATGCAATGGCCATGACAGCATAGTCAGTCACTCTTGAACACAGGCTCAGGTCCAGGTGAGTGAGGGAGGGCTGGTTTTCACACAAAAGCTGTACACCACTCTTAGACAGCTGCTCACATGACATAAGATGCAGCGACTCCAGTTTTAACCTGGGCACAATAGCCAGGCGATGGAGTGACTCACTGTCTATGTAAGTCCGCCCAAAACTCAGCTCCTTCAGTGCATGAGCATTAGCTTCGATATACTTGAGTATGTGCATGAAAGTGAGCACATGTTCTGATGGATGCTTATGCTCTCTGTCATGTGGATAGAAGCGCTTATGGAGGGAATGTTGGAAGGAGATCTGGCAGCCAGCAAGGGACAGGCGAGTAAGAGACCCAACCACAGAGGTTAGGCGAGTGAAGAGGGCATCAGTAAGGTAGCGGGAGCATGCCAGGTGCAGATGCTTCACATTAGCCAAACTCTTGGAAAGAAGAGCACGGTCCTCAGGGTCACTTAGCAGGGTCCCTACATGTGGAGTTGATAAGCATCAGCAAAAGACTGTAATAAGATATCACAAATGCAATGAAAATAACTAATGGCTCCAAGGTACTTCACTATAGTTATCATACATCATAATCATTATGAATGAGTTTAGTTCAAAACTGTAAGTGCAGCTGAACAATGGCAATGGAACGTAAAGAAACAAATCTTTTCATATTTGATGTAGACATGTTCAAGTGCATGTTCCATGCAGTTCATTACTATTATCTTTGGTACAACTGTGAAATTACATAATTTCAGTATGCATAAGATTGTGGAGCAGTTTGCTGACAAGATAGTAGAGTGGAGCCAAGCTGTTAAGAAAGCATAAGTGTTATAAAATAAAAGATGGTTTCAAAATGTTACACTGAACACCTGAACATGCTCTTATATCAAAGCTCCTATGTTTAAATAGAGTGCAGAGATCTAGAACAAAACCATCTGGTCACTTCAGAGACACAGTACAGATGGGAAAGAAGTTACAGGTGGATTCTATCCTCCATAATGTACAGTACTGAGTGAATTCCAAAGTTACACAACAAATATGCTAGGAAGCAAGGTCACCACACCACTAAAAAGAGGTGTAGTGTCTAGATTCCCCTCCCCCCTCCCAGTCTTCCTTTTCTCATATTAACCTTATATGTCATGCAGTGGATGTATGGATAATATTTTTAAGCAACTTCTTTATACATACAGTATATATATACTGTATATATACTGAATATAATATATATATATATATATATAT
>JAGKTI010006233.1:0-41497 GCA_018397915.1 Birgus latro | reverse complement strand
CACCACAACACACTCACATTTACCACACACATGCACCATACACACTATCACACCACACAACACTCACCATATGTACCACAGTGTAAGGCCTCCTCCCACACTACCACAACAGACAATCCTTCGAAATATATATTTGGGGCTGCCAGGATTTCTGTAGTCAATCAAATTGGATTACAAGCCAATATTTACTAATACACAGCAAATATTCTTCAAAACAATATAATCTTGATCTAATAGGTTTATTAGCTATTGACAAAGGAATAAGATATAAGAATTAATTTTTATGCTAAGGGAAGGTGGGGGAAACACTCTCAGTACAGGTGATGGGAGGGTCAGAGGCCTGTAATGATTTTTAGCACTAAGGCAAGGTTTCTCTCCCAATTTCTTTCTTTCAATTTCATTTCCAGTGAACAAGGAACAAAAAATGAACAACCATCAAGTGGAAGAACTATCAGCAACATGCCTAGTGAAGTGGACTAATCATCATCATCGTCGTAACCAATTATTTTTCAATGATCGTAAACATTTTTTTTTCTTTTTCTTTTTCAACAGCCACACCCCTATTCATTAATTTATTTACTTTCTTACATATGGGTGTAATGTACAGGGCCCATAAAGCAAAGAGGAAACCCAAAAGAAGGAGAAACTGGCCAACTGCAATCCCACTGAAATGACTCTACGCACTTTCACTCACCATTCAAATCCCAGTATCTTACACATACACACACACACACACAACCATGGGCACATCAAACATCCTCGCTCATTCCAACACCGATATTAAATCACTGTCATTTACATTTCTCTCTCTCTGCCTCTCTCTAGAATCATAAACCACCACAACCCAACCCAAGAGACACCATCACAAACACCCAAATGATACACAGACAAAGAAAACAACAATGAAGGAGAAATATTGATAACATAGCCTTGGAATAACCATAATGATGATTCTAAATGTATAAACAATTGGCTGTGACAGTGGACAGCTTATAATGTTATACAACATAGCCTGCCTAATATTGCAAACTGCAAAAATAATCTGCTCAACACATAACACTGCTGACTTCTGAAATGCCAAGAATTAACAGATGATAGGGACCTGACAGGCAAATTAGTTCTTGCACATGCTTAGGAAAATATGGCAAACGACTGTGTGATACGAAGCAGTATATCAAAGTAGTTCAATCCATGGGCACCTTAGGATCTTCCCATATCTATCTATCTATCTATAGCCCAACACCCTAATATATATACTGTAGTTGTAAAAATTTTAAATTTCTGAATGTCATTGCAATGGCACATATTTTCCCACACTATTACAGTAAGAACAGAGATATAAAGATAACATATTACAATTCAACACATACATAACTATAGTCAGTTTATTCCACCTGACAAAATGAGAACTTTTATAACTTCAGTACGAAATCGTTGGTGTATAAAATTCAGGCCTTAGTGATGAGGTAGGGATGAGTATCCTTGGTTACTATTCAACTCTCAAGTCTGACTACACTTGGCAATAATCCAAGCTAGAGGTTATGAATCTGTGGCTACATAAAATTTGATAAACCTTGATGATGAAGTAGGGATGAGACTCCTTGGTTACTCTTCAAATTAACTCTCCAGTCTGACAACACTTGGCCATAATCCAAGCTACAGGTTATGAATCTCTGCCAGGCGAAAGCAAACTGTCTATAGAATAAATCAACAGAAATAAACAGGCACCAAAAAAACACACCCACATCAAAATATAAACATACAGTCAGACACAGGAAAAAAAAATATTAACAAAATAACATAAACCATATTAACAAATGTTTGAATATATGCAGGGAATAATCTCGACTCATTAATCTCTGACCCAAATGAAGGGAATCAAGTAAGGATGCTTAAAGAAGGGACACAACTCAAGATGCTCATTAATCTTTGCAATAAATGAATGCTAACTAAGGATAACTGTTAGTTTTAAATTCTCAGTACTATTTAGGGCAATACATTTTTCTTTTAAAAGCAGAGATGAGAAAAACGAAGGCTGCAAGAAACAATACACAAAGGAGAGCCAAATTCAAGATCCATTAATTCTGAAATTCCTGTACACAAAGGCTGGAGGTCATAGGCAGGGGGAAATATAGACTGAGGATGACAATTTCATAGATGACCTGTTGCCAATTAAAATCAACCAAACAAGGACAAGAGAACATATTTTCTTCAGCACATCTTTTCCTGTGGCTGACTGTGCAGTACATCATTATGACATGGCAAAAATAATAATGCAAAAATAACAAGAAAATAGGCATACAAATATAATAACCAACATCAATACTTCAGGAAGGATAATAAATGCAAAACACCTACTTTTACTATTTGGTAAAAATGCACTATGGCTTTTTGCAGCATCCTTTTATTTGCCACATTTATTTATGATCTTTTGGGCTGATAATACCTGCTGTTGTGGTGGTCCCAGGCTCATTTTAACTACAAACAATCAAAGTCAATGCTAGAGAAAAACTAAATACTGGAATTTAATGAAAGAAAAGGGGCAATATGGGCTTTTGGATGAGAATTAATCCTTACAACACAAATTATCATCTAATCTTTTTCAGGCATGTGTGTGCATCTTTCAATAGTCTACTTTGGAAAATGACATGCATATATCCTTAGCAAAATTTTTCAGCTCATTTAGCCACATCTAATTCAAGAAGGTAGATGATCAGCACACACAGGTAAGCTACAAACAACTGACACTGTTTTATTCAGTCAGGGAGCAAATACTGTAAAGAAAAAAATGTTGATGCTATACTGGTTCAGAGAAGTGGTTTAGTTACAGCACTACTACAGAGGAATACAGGACCACAGCAACAGCAGCCCACAATTTACTAAACCATGATACAGGGCTGCCCATATATCTGGTGATCGGTTCAGTCTGCGAGTGTGGGGGATGCATGTATTTTGATGACTTTATTCAATTATGCTCTGTTTAACTGAGGATTAAATTACCATCTTTCCTTTGTGAATGGTAGTTGAAACAAGACTAATATGGTGCTAGTCATGAAGAAGTGCTATGGAAAGGAAGTTGGGCCACAGTGCTAGCTTATTCTGCCAGTGAAGTATGGGAAATGAATCTGCATAAGGCCAAAAATATCATGTCTCCTTGTGTCATGCCTCTGTGTCATATATTGTATCATGTTTTTGTGTGTCATGTCTCTGTCTGTCATATCTATGTGCATCACGTCTCCTTGTGTCATCTGTCTGTGTGTCATGTCTCGGTGGTAGTTCAATTCGTATATGGACTGAGCTGTAAGAGAGATAATGGGCAGGGATGTGAATATATTGGAGTGTCTAATGAGAGAGGGTAAGGTGTGGAAACTTCCTGAACAGTTACTTGCTGATGATACTGTATTGTGAGGAATGTGTACTGCAAGGCTTGGTGAGTCTGGGGGTGTATGTAGGAAACAGAATCCAAAAGAGAATATATGTACGAGTAAAGTTATGATCTTAGAAAAGAAGTCAAGCATACACAGTGAGACAGGATGGTGAGGAAACAGAGAAGGAGAGTGCATTCAAGTACTTAAGTAGTGTGATGAGTAAGGATGCAAGTGCTTGAATGGGTACGGCAGGGTAGAAAGGTTGCTGGATCATTGAAAGCTGTGATAATGTGTAGGGAAGTGAGAATGGAAGTGAGGCTTGGATCCTGTTGGAAGGACAAGTCAAGAGTGAGAGTAGTGTAAATGAAGTGAGGAATGTGTGGAGTTTTATGGACAGACAGACAAAGAAATGAGGAAGTAAAGATGCACTGTGGTGCTATTAGGAGAAATACTTTGAGGTAGTTTGAACATGTAGAGGATGGAGAATGAGGACTAGAAGAAGGTATGTGTATGATGTGGAGGGGGAGGGAAGGAGGAGAGACCATGACTGAGATGGAAGGATGGAGTGGAGAGATACGAGGGAGGGGGGTGTGAGTTGGAAAGAGGGCAGTCAAATGGCATATTACAGTGCAACATGGAGTTAATTTGTTTGTGGCCCCCCCTTATGGGATTGAGATGTCTGGCAATAGATAGATAAAACTCAGAGGAAGGTAAAAATTTCTGCTGACTGAGTGAACTTCAAGCAATTACTGAAGCAAATGGAAGAGGAGATATTTAATTACTTGATAAAAAAAAATGCAAACAATGGATGCACACATGCAATCACTATAAAGTGAGAAAGGGTTATGGGAAACAGAAAATGATGCAGGGTAGAGATAGTAATGCTAGCCTGAGCTATCACCGTATCAATCATCATCAACATATTTTCATCAAAATCAATATAAGAATCATCATTCATTATTAAAATGATCATTGCAATCATCATTAACATCATCCTAACCTCTTCTTCCCACCTAAGGATGGAGTAAGGTATGGTTCCAAAGGCAAGGACAAAACACATGGGATCTGACATGTTATATACAAACCACCCTGTATTTTTTAGCATCTGTGGCATATAACCAGGACTTTCTGCATCTCTCTGCGATGTACAGGCATGTGCAAAAGTATGCCAACAATACTCTGCCAGCACTAACTTGTATGTCCCCAAATGACAAAAGAGTAACATTCCTCCTCTTGCTCATTTTACTGATGCTTGGAACAGACACCTTCATATGGTAATTATCAGATATTGAAGCTGTCAGGTTATACTAACAGCCTTCAGTTCCTTTACAATCCCCCTAAAGGAGAATGGTGGACTATGAAAGAACGTAGTCCTTACAACATAAAATATTTCAAAGAACACCTTCCATTCCTACAGCTGGCAAAGAAGTGCCTACATACTTTTGCTCATGCTCAGGACAGGAGTCTTGCTAAACATTTCATAGCCTATGGATGTGTATGGCTGGCCAGTTGTCTATTACCTTAGTCGCTTTACTCAACTCTGGCGAATGACTATGATGAGTGACAAGCCAAGTAGCTTCTTGCTACCCAGGATATAAGTAACTACACTTGGTGGTAACATACTTGACATTCACATGGTGGTGTAAGGAGTTACAGCGCTCCCATAAGGTATTACATCAGTCAGTAGCTAGTCCCAAGTCTCTTGCAAAAAGGGGAAACAAAAAATTGGTGAAAGAATGGGTGGCTGTGAATGTGTGGTCCAGCATCTCATGGATGTGAACAAAGTGTGCAACATCCGGCTTGCAATATCCACTTAAAAGCGTATGCCCAATCCTTGAAGCATTGCCTGGGCCGTAAAAAATAAAAAACAAAACAACCTTGAACACAACCTCCTCATAGAGCATTCCGCCTCCTTACTGTACAGCCACAACGTGGTTATTGCAAGCAAGGGCTGCATGCATGTCTACTTATATAATCATCCACCTGTGTGCCACTTATCTTTCCAACATCTGCAAAAAGGACCCCTTCTCTTTGAACTCCGAAAGCCCCATTACCGATATTAAAACCGATATATATCATGGCACACAATGGTGGGTTGTGTGTGCTGTAAAAGTACCCAACCACCCACTCATCCCCAATTCCCCAAAATCCCACTAGAAGCAAAGGGACTTGGGGCCATGCTACACAATGTATTGGAAGGGCAAGGCAAATGGTACACTAGCAAACATTTCAACAAGAAATTAATTTATTTTTAAGAAGTGGATTTTTTGTTCAATTACTGCCAACATAAAACTTTAATCTCCTCAGTCTGATTTGGTGCTTATTTTTTACATGCGTAACAGTACTTAGCATTCTGACTTCCACACGTGGGAATTGATAGGGCCAAGGTTCGTAAACAATGAGTAATGCCGACACAACAAGGTCGATTGGTGTGGGTAATTGAAACGGAAACCATAGCAACAATATACACAAGTACCTGAAACAACTGGCCAACCCAAAGGTTATGAAAATCTGTCCACTGTGCATCATTACAATACAAACATCATAATAATAATCAGTCAATAATAATATACATAATTCACTGGGGTGTCTTTTAGCTGGCTCAGGAGGCTTGCTAATAAATCATGTTAGGAAATCACCACAGCCACAAAGAAGACAAGCCACTTTGGCTGAACTAACACCAGACATTGTTCAACTGAGAGAAATACTGTACTAGCAGTCAAAGGCATCAAAAATAACATAGGGAACCTTTCTATCACAAAATTCTTGCAGTATATCTGTCTAGCTAACACTTACTGCAATCTGCCTACTATCTATGTGTATCCATGCTCTGTTTATCTATCTGTGTACTTGTCTATCTATCTATCAACTTGAAATAATGCTAAGCTGAGGCAATAGCTTAACAAGGAGACATGCTAATCATGAAGAAGTGCAATGGCAAGGTTTCAAAACTATCTGCTATCAGTAAACCTGGGGAATTTACTTTACTCTAGTTACTCTAGCCAGGCATAAAATAAGCATCAAGCAGAATGCTAGTCATGAAGAAGTGCAATGGGATGGATGTACACCTGTAGTATTGTGTTATTCTACCACTGAGATATATGAAAAAAGGTGGTGAATGGACAAATCCTGGGCCAAGTTAAGGTGCAAGATTTATGATAACCGAGTACAGACTAATATAAGTTAAAATAAAGATCATTATTATCCTCAAAACCCAATGCATCACTCTCAGTTGAATAAAACCATCTGGTGTTAGTTAGAATAAAGACAGTTGCTCTCCCACTTATGAACATCTGAGCTGAGAACTATTGTTGCTGAGATTAAAGACTTACCAGCTTGAGATTTCATTTGGCTTTGTGGCTGCCAGCCAGATAGTGCCAGGGACTGACTCCTGGCACTGCATCATCCTATCCTATCATCAATCATCATTGTCGTCGTCATCGTCGTCGTTGATTGGCAAGTAAAATCAGCACACAGAAAGTTAACTGGCCTTGTATACCCTAGTGGTGGAATGACCTAGTTATGGAGCCTTGCACTGCCACTGATCGTAACTGTCATCATCATTAGGCATTATCATTATTTCCTAATGCCTTTTCCCACCCAACGATGGGGTGAGGAATTCTCTATTAAAATATCCTAAGTAGGAAAGCAACTGTTATACTGTCCATCTCAACTTGGCTTAAAAGTGATCTGGAAAGGATGCAGAGCCACAATATTGCTATTTTGTCTTCCTCTGCTTCTGGGTTATGGGGATCAGACCGCCAAAGACAAAACTCTCCGCCAAGTCAAGGTGGATGAACCAAAAAATTTCTAACTCACATTTCAGGAGGGTGGCAGTAGTTGTTGTAGCAGTAGTAGTTGTGTAAATAATTTTCAAGACTGATGGCCCAGGGGAATTAACCTCTTAAAGACAGAGGTATTTCCCCAGAGACTGGAGGTTACTCACTGACAGAAATCACTGAACCAACACCACTGGCTCCAGCACGGCAGCACCAACTCCAGCACGGCAGCACCAACTCATGGCAGCATCTACTCCAGCACGGCAGCATCAACTCCAGCAGGGGAGCACAGCACCATCAACACAGCAATTGCAGGAACAGCAGCATGACTAACACACACAGCCTCTGAAAATATGGCAAATTTTTAGGAGATAATCTCAGGCCTCTTGATAATTTAACCCTTTTGTCTGTGGAGGAGTTCAATATAGATCTTGATTAAACCCCTTAGTACTGGTGCTGGAGTGGCGATAATAGGATAGGAGGGGGGAGGGGGGGGAGAAGCTGCCTGATTAAATTTACACTTTTCAATCCCACACCTATCCCCCAACAAGAGACTGGTGGACTACAGAATGGTAACTCAGCCTGCAGTCAACTGAATTAATGTTTTGATGGGCCTGGGGTTGCAACTACAACTACTAGTACACAAGACCTAAGATGAAAAAATCCATTTTATATCATCTGTCTGGCTCATTTCCCTGGTTATAGTCCCTCAAGTACTTCCTTATTCCCAGAAAGGAAGATGGTGGACAGCAGCAGAACAAGACAATTCTACAGCTCTGCATTATTTAAGTAACTTCATGACTAGCAATATTACTGTGTTAATCTTTTGTTACAACTCAGCACTGAATATGAAGAGATCAGTTTATACAGATAGGTAGTGGGAACAGGGTCGTAGGTAGATTAATTCCTCCATAATGAGGGCTGTCTCCTAATATGAATGCGTGTCTGGTAGTAGCAAGTACAGACAATACAACATCAGCAGATGGCCCCATACTACAGGTCTCTTTGGCAAAATAAAGATGTTATAGCCAGAAGAAGAAAAAATCCTGCACCTTTTCCCCACCCATGCAGGAGGAGGTAAGCATCAGTTAATTAAAATAATAATAATAATAATACCAATAATAATAATGATGATAAGAAGAAGAATTCATCCATCCATCATCCAATCCTGGGCTGCCCCATGAGAAGTGTAGAAGCCCAGGGCTAGGCAAGTTAATCCTAAAATTTAAGATGAGAGTGAAGAGTGAATAATGAGAACTGTTCTATGTGCCAACAGCATGCCAAATGGGCCACACCCCCACTCACCATTCAAATGCCTGGAATCCTGACATCACCACACAGGCAGAGCTATCCACACACAGACATGCACTTCATAATACCTACCCCATAAACAATCCAACACCTTTTAAGTTAAATAAGTGCTGTCAACACTTGTCAGCTACTCCTCCATACAAAACTTATCCTCTCACCTTTTCCCTACTCCAATCATCTTTTATCTATTCATCATTTTTATATAATCAGTAAAAAATTAAATACACACTAAAATTGAAAATACTCCCTGGTTTTAATATATCCACACCATCCAACTGTCTAACCATTGCCAGATGCCTTAATCCTGTAAGGGGTGGCCACAAATACTCGTATCTCGCCTCCCAGTCCCCTGCCCTTTCACTGCCCTGCTCCCAGCTCACACTTCCTCTCTCATATACCTCTCCAATCCTCCACCTCATCCTCAGTCTCCTCCTCTCTCTCCCTCAACTCCCTATCCCAAAAAAGGAGGATGATGGACTGTAGGAGAAAGTAACTTCTGGTTTCCTATCCAGATGGGACCACAGAAAGAATAATAATAATAAAAAAAGTCACAATAGGACACTTACCAGAGAGTGGAGGCAGATGGTTGGCATTACCGTGATTTGGCAGCTGGTTGATATTAATTTGGCAGGTGGTTAGTGTTTGGCTTTCTTCTCCCCCTTCCCCCTCTCTGTCAGCCGTTCCCACAGCTGGGTCAACTCACACACCTGAAAAAGAGTACACAATAGTCCTTTCCTTCCAAAGCTTGATTAACAAAAGTATCTGGTCAGCAGCAAGAACAATATCACCTGGCAACAGCAAGATTTAATTACATGGCAGTAAGAATTTGTAAAATGTCTTTAATAATAATCTATCTATCTATCTATTGCCAGACGCCTCAATCCCACACGGGGTGCCCACAAACAAATCGCCTCCACATCCCTCTGTCCCCCGCCATTTTACTGCCCTGCTCCCAGCTCACACCCGCCTCTCTCATATACCTCTCCGCTCCATCCCTCTATCTCATCCCCGGCCTCCCCCTCCCTCCCCCCCCTCCACCTCACTCACATACACTCTCCTCATCAGTCTTTCACTCTCCATCCTCTCCACATGCCCAAACCACCTTAATGTGTTTCTCCTATCGCTTCCTATCACATCCACATCTACACCACAACGCTCCTTCACTTCTTCATTTGTTTGTCTGTCTCTCCATGTGACTCCACATGCTCCTCTCAAATAACCCATTTCCACTGCTCTCACTCTTGACTTCTATCCCTCCAACAGGGTCCAAGCTTCACTTCCATAAGTAAAAGCTGGTATGACAATACTGTCATGTAGCAACTTTTTCACTTCCATGCTCACTTCCCTGTTTCTTATCACTGCCTTCAAGGAACCAGCAACCTTCCTTCCCTGCTGCACCCTTTCAAGCACTTCACCCTCCAGACTTCCATCCTTACTCATCGCACTACCCAAGTACTTAAATGCACTCACATTCTCCTTATCCTCCTCATCCAATCTCACTGTACATTCACTGACTTCACCTCTCTCGAAGACCACTTTACTTTTCCCTACATTCATTTTTAGATTCCGTTTCTTACACACTCTCCCAAACTCATTTACCAAGCCTTGCAGCTCCCCTTCACTCAGCAACACAGTATCATCTGCAAACAACAGTACAGGGAGTTTCCAAACACTGCCCTCTCTCACTAGGGCTGCTCCAATATCCACTGCCCGACCTTGTATCTCTTTCATAACCCCATCCAGATAAAGATTGAACAACCACGGAGACATGACACATCCTTGTTTCAATCCAACCTTCAAATGGAAAAATTCACTCAGTTTGCCATCCATAATAATAATGAAAATGCAGTACTCCAATCTCCAGTCCACATACAGTATACACTGACTACAGTTTACATATTAAAGGAACAAAAACATTTCACCATATGCTGAATTAATCTGCCTTTCAATACAAAGAATTAAAGAAGCCAGACTATCACACTCCAAGGCTTGTTGTTGCTGCTGATCAATCTTTGTCAGTCTAGATGAGCAGACCCATCAACTGCAGGGAAGCAACTGCCCTTCCCACTATTCCCTGCTGACAGCAGGGAATAGTGTGAAGGTTTAGTTAGTGGATGAAAGTTACATTTGCATCTCTCCACTCAGTTAACAGAGGCATCATAGTTGGCTCTACTTCACCCCTTAAATTGGTTACCATCCAGACGTGTGTGTTCCTGGGTTTCAGGAGACCATTAGGCTTGTCACTCAATACAAAGTCACCTGATGTGAAATCAAGAGTACATTCAAGTCTCATCCTTCCCCTCAACTCTTCCATCGTAAACCTAGACTCCCCAGGCCTAGCATTCAAGGACACACTACACAATCCATCTAATCACTGTCATCTGTGCATCTGATCCAATGAACATCCTCTTCCTTTACTGCCTAGGTCTCATTACCATACAGCATTACACTCCTGTCACATGCCCAAGATGAATAAAATTTCCTGAGCAGCACATATACAACATATCACATTACAAGGTCCAATACTTGACTTATTTTACTTAGCCTAAGGTGCCTTCATGTTGTGGCACTGATGTGAGTGTGTGGTGGAACTGCCCCATTATTAAACATCCCTCAACAACTTCCCTATCCCCTGCATGGAGGGATGATGGGGAAAAAAAATGTGTTCATCCTTGGCTTGTATAAGTCCACAAACTGTGAAAATACACACACACACACACACAAAAAAAACTGACACATAAGAGGGATGGCTTCACCTGGTGGCACTAATATACAACATCCCTCAACCCATTTCACAAGAGGAGGATGGTGGACTGCAGGAGAAGAGCAACATCAGCCTGCAGTCCACCAGATCCATATCCAGATGGGCTCAAAGCCATAACAAGAACAAAGATGCATCACATTCACACACTTACCAGAGTGTACAGGCAGGTGGTGGGGTTAACTTCCATTACAGTTTCAAGTTTGCTGGGGATTCTTCTTTTTCTTTCCGCCTCTCTCCAGGCAGCTTCCACAGTTGACAATCAACTCACACACCTGAAAAATATATTACACATTAGTCCTTTCCTTCTGAACCTTGATAAGTTTACCTGGTAATAAAAGTACTTGGTGGCAACAAGAACAATATCATTTTGGGACCTTTTTTTATGTTCTCTCTCTCTCTGTTAATGCACAGAAGGAGCACAATGCTACAAGCCAACAAGGTTGTTCCCTCCAAGAAAAAATAAAAACACAATAACTGACAGCCAAATTCAAGACCCAATCATTTCAAGGTGCGTGGACACACTGCATTTAGAACATTAAAAGATAACTGGCAATACAGTACCTTATTATAGCAAATAAGATAAATCATATGACTTTTCATAAGGTTTCCCAGAGAGGTGATAACCCACAACAAAATGATGATGTAACCCTTGTCCATCACTGCTGTAAACACTCTGCAATTAACCATATACTGTACATAATTCACAGCTTGACTGCTTTAGGAACTGTGTCTTAAATGCATACTAAATCCCTGTGTAATGACAAAGCACTCAGCTTACTTCACATGAGGGAACACAAAGAATCTTCAAACCATAACCAGCAAGTCTGCACTCCATAAAATCACAACTTTAAGTGGGGAGGATGAGCTGATGCCAAGGGACCCTCTCTCATCCACCCAGTTTCCATGACATCACTAACAATAATTAATTAATAGGTGCAACATGATTAATTGCCACTCACTAGGTATTACTTGTACAGTTGATCAATAATACTGGTTATAACCAAGTCACAATGGCATTGGTACAAGAACAGGAATTGAAGCACTAGGCTTCTCACTGGAAGGGTACAGTGGCACTTTGGACTCCATGATTACATCAGCCCACAACAACAAGTACAAAAATCCTGAGTCAGCTAATTCAACTAAGCAAATCTACCTTTCTACAGAAAGAGTTGTCAGGAAAAATTCTTGATCTCAAACTAATTATACATTTACACCCCATACTTGTGTCCCAAGGCCTATCTAGATGTGAACGAAGTGGATTTCAGGCAAAGGCTGCCCTTCTGCAGTCTACCATTTTCCTTTCAGGCAATATGGTGTGGAGTTGTGGGATGTTTCTATAATGCCAGCAGAGCCACTCAGAACCAGTATAATCCAGTGTTGTAGTACAGCATTCAAAATGGAGATGAGATGGTAATTTTAAGCCAAGAAAATGTAAGAACATATTATGCTATCATGTAACAGAGTTCCCAAAGGGGGAGAAATTTACCACTGGGGGAAATTAGTACATTCTGAGGGTGGGGATTAAAAAAAAAAAAAAAAAAATGATGCCCACAGCAGCTTATCTGATGCACTGCTGGTTACATACAGCATATATCTTATGGCAGAATGCATTTCTGCTTTTAAGCTACATACAGTATATATTTTAATGCAGAATGCATTTTTGCTTTTAAGTTGTGTTTTTTAAGAATAAGGTCAGAATTCTGGACCTTAAAAAATATACTACACAGAATTTAAAAAGTACCTAAAACATCCACAAAACTTGGCAAAATCTCCATAATAATTCTAGATGTCTTGTTACACACTAAAAAGTAACTCAAGAATTTACAGTTAACTCCCAAGAGAGGGGGGTCAGACTTCCCCCCTTTGGGAACTGCCTAAGATTTACTGGCAAAAGTGAAGAATGACCAGGAAAGTCCTGGAACCTCAGGATCTATGGTTAATTTGCTCATCCACATGTTGAAGCACATTTGCATTAATCCAACATTAACCACTCCAACCTGATGATGTATTTTTTACTTCATTCTTGATAGTTCCATGATCATTCATCTAACAATAGATAGTTATTAAAAGTCCCACCAGAATGTTGTGTCTTGTAGCTAGGGTTCTCACCAAGCCCACCCTGTGGGCTAGCTCCTCCTGATATCTTACAAACACTTGTACTGTGTACAATACTGTACTCCTCCCGGCAATGTGTGGCATCCTCGGTCGTGTTCATCGACCAGTATCCATTCTTGCTGAGTGTGTCAGTCATGTGGACCACAATGGATGGACAGCTAGTTTTTTTTATCTTTTTCTTGTGCTCCTTCCTCTGTGTTTACCATGGCAGACATCCCTCTCCTTCTGGAAATAACGGTCTCCTCCGTACAGGCGTAAGTTCTACTTTTTCCGCAAGCGCTCCTTTCCTCATGGCTTTCGTTTCTGTTCACCCCCTTGCCTTCCAGCAGTTTTTTCTTGCTTCCTCCTCCTTGTCTTAGTTCTCTACCTTCTCTGTTCTGGGTTAGTGGTGCGTGTTCCAGTGTCTGGGGGCTTTGGGGTTATCCTTTTGCTGTGCTTCCCTTGGAAGCTTATGTGCATGGGTCCCACTTGGTGTGGGTTGCTCACATGCTGTTTGGTAATTTCCCATGTGTCATGGCTTTTATCAAAGATAGTTATATATAGGGCCTTGTTCGGCTGTACAGTCACACACAATAATATACAGCTATGTCTAAATGGCTCTTTTTCTCAATAATGCTCTATTGATGGCTCCTCTCACGATGTCGGTAACCCAGTGGCTGATGTGGCGTTCTGTGGGATGCGGAGGAGTGCCTGAGTGTGTGTGTGTGTGTGTAGGGCCACCATCCTGGTCAGTGTTTCCCGAGCATCTATTCTTTTACTGAACAAAAATTCATTAAATGTACATACCGTTCAGCCAGCTAAAGGTGATCGTTAAAACTGAAATTCGCTAAAAGAGGGTTCTGTGTATCAAGGGTTTAGTGTATTGCTAATGACGAAGGTTCATTATACCGATCAATTTAAATACTGTATTATTGCATTTGAAATGGAAAGACCCTGATGATACACCCAACTAAACTTATACCTAACTGAGCCCAAATTAACCTAACCTAACCCTACCTTTATGAAGCAAGATTGGGTTATGAATTCTCCTAGATCATTACTTTTTTTGGAAGGCTCCCATGCATAACATTTACAATTGTTAAAAATGCTGCAGAATGGCAGGTTTCTGAAGATATCAACTACAGTATAAAACCAGTTTTACACGCAAACCACGACAAGCCGACACTTGCCATGTCGAACTTTTAGGTTGATTCAGCTCCTTGGTCAGTTCATCAAAAACTGTTTGTCCCTACTAACCTAACCTACTATGACATGATGACCCAACCATAACTGACCTGACCTTACCTAATCAGGGTTGTAGAGTCGGTGATAATATTTCCCAACTCCAGAAACGTTACAAGAATGACTCCAACTTGAGTACAGAACTAAAACCTTGATATAAAGGACTTCAATAGACGAGAATTTGCTTTTATTAGAATTGAAGAGCTACCGGCCTAAATTCTTATATACTGTATCAGAAAAAGTCAAAAAGAGCCACAGGACTGCCAGACCACTTCAAATATGTTCACCACAGTAAGGTAAATAAAAAAGACAAGTTTATCAGTGTACAGTACAGTACAAATGGTATAATATACCGTATACCGGTATTATTATACAGTATTCTCTCCAATATCTGATGTAATACAGCCAAAGGCATGTCCGGAAACTGGGTCTGTCCGGATACTGGGCCCCTGCCTCCTGGACTGGTACTTATGGACCCTAACCAAACCTTACCCACCCTAACTCAGAAAACCACCTATATAACTCCAAACTGGACATGCACAGCACCTATTTATGACCCTATTCACACAAATAGGGGACAACAAGAATGAAATAAATGAACAGGAACCACTGAATGAGGATTTTCAGGTGAGTATGGAAAATATTCAGCAATTGATAGCTTAGTGTCACTCTGTACCAGACATAAAAATCACCTTTTCCAAACCCTATTCACACAAATAAGGGAACAAAGCATAAAATAAAAGACCCTATTCACACAAATAAGGGACACAAAGCATGAAATAAATAAATTGGAACCTGAGAATGAGGATTATCAGATGAATATGGAAAATATTTAGCAGTTGACAGCCTAGTGTCACTCTGTACCAGACATGAAAATCACCTTTTTAAAACCCTATTCACACAAATAATGGACACAAAGCATGAAATACATGAAAAGGAACCACAGAATGAGGATTTTCAGGTGAGTATGGAAAATATTTAGCAGTTGACAGCCTTGTGTCACTCCTACTAGACATGAAAATCACCTTTTTTAAACCCTATTCGCACAGAAAAGGGACACAAAGCATGAAATAAATGAAAAGGAACCACAGAATGAGGATTTTCAGGTATGGAAAATATTTTGCAGGATTCTGGGTACTTACAAGTCTGTGGCCATTGTGATGAATAACCCGCCTCCTCACAGACCCTGACAGTGTTAAGGTACACCTGAAGCACCTGCAGTAATCCAGTGTTGCACTGCACTAACTCCTTGGCACTCTCTGAATTCTAATTTCTTAACACTGCACATTATCTCACTTGCACTCTAAATGAAACTCACAACTGTTGCACACTCCACTTAAGCCTTTGCACTTTGAAATCTATTTTCTTAACAATGCACATTCTTTTCTTACTTCCTCTTTCACTTTAAACTCTCCACTGTACAGCAGCACTCTGCACTTAATCCACTGGACTCAATTCCTTAACACTGTACATTCTGTTCTTTACACTGCACAACACTGTAAATTCCCGTATGGTCTAGCGGCGAGTTTTTGCTCTTAATCACTGTCAGAGTCCGAGATTAGGTACTGCAGGCAGCCTAGGGGCAGTCGCTGGGGCGTGGTGATGGACTACCCATTGCAGACGACTCTGAAGACAGCCGCTAACTCAAGTCCAGTGGCGACTCCAACATGGACAAAGTACTGGGCTGTGGCTCAGAGCTGGAAGACCTGTTTTGGGGAGGTATTGGTGTGGAGCCAGGGCTGGGCACAGCGGGGGTCACAGGCCTGAAAAAACTGTCAATGGTTGACTGACGTAAGGAACGACGATTCTGGCGATTGATGATGTGCTGCCTGAAAGTGTGCACTTCCTCCACAAGTCCCAGGGGCCCCAACTCCCTGTCACAGTCCGGGTGTTCTAGGTAGCCAAGAACAAACTCGACGTGCTCCCGGAGTACGCTCAGCTTGGGGATGGCTGGAATAATGGCATGCTGAGAGGAGTCCGCATCACCGTCGCTGACCTCATCAGAATCTTCAAGCTGGGTACTTGTACCGACAACTGAAGATGCGATCTCAATATCAGACATGATCTGATACCCAGGATCGCCCTCATTATCCAACCTGTCACGCACTTTGTCCATATCGCTGTCATCGCCAGCTGCATGAAGACGTGTATGGAAGTCATCCACATCGAAACTCAGAAAGTCGTGTCCAACATCGGTTCCAGAAAGCAGACGAGACCAACAACTTTCCAGAGTCTTGACAAAGACTTCCTTCCATGCACTGGCCCAGTTGTAGATGGCTGACATGATGTTATAGTGGCAAATGTTTTCCAAAGTCTGCTGGCCTCGCGTGTCCTGTCCCTCCCTGAACCCGTCCTAGTCCTCGAGAACAACTATATCTTGTCCAGGAACTTCTGATGGTATAGCCTCTTCGTCACCACGATCATTCCTTGGTCCATTGGTTGGATGAGGGCAGTCGTATTAGGTGGCAAAAACAAGCACCTAATGCGGCCATTCTCAGCCACCAACGCCTTGTTGGACAGATGCACAGGTGCATTGTCCAGAAGGAGGGCCTTTACCTGGCCACGCGGGATTCCCAGTGTGTTCGTCTGGTAATGGATGACCTCCTTGACGAAGTGCTGGTGAAACCAGTCTTTGAAGATCTTGGCTGGCTGTGAACCAAGCCTTCACAGAATGGTACCACACGACAGGTAGGGCATTTATCACCCCACAAAGGCACCGAGGCTGCTTTGCTCAGCCAACAATAACAGGTTTGAGCCAGTGAATGCCATTAGCATTGGTGCAACACAAAGCAGATATCCATTGCTTTGAGAACTTGCGGCCAGGTATACGCTTCTCCGTCTCCTCAGCTAGAGTGTTTGTAGGCAGTGAGCGATAGAATAGGCCAGTTTCGTCAGTGTTGTAAACTTGACCGAGAGTAAGGCCCTCCCTGTCGATCAAGCCCTTCACCTTCTGCCGAAACTCCTCTACTCCCTCCTCATTGGCGTCCAGAGCTTCGCCATGGGCCTTACGGTTGGTAAGTCCATGCCGTAACTTGAAAGCGAAGAGCCAACCCTCGGATGCCTTGAAGTCTGGGGTGTCGTGTAACCTTGCGAACTTCTCGGCGGCAACCTACAACCCTGTACCATGCACCAGCACACCAGCAGCACGCTGTTGTTGGTACCAAATCAGTGCACAGCAGTTAATTTCTGCAAAGCGGGGAGTGTACATAATCTTCCTCCCCACATTGCATTTGGTCTTCAATGAGTTTGTCCCAGGATTTCTTAATATCAAACAAGGAAGAGCAGGCCCAGTTGAATTCAAGCAGGATGCGGGACATCGACCATCCCGCGTCCACCTTCTCCAATATCACCCGCTTCTTCTCGGGCGGTGGGGTCATTATCACACACGAGGAAGAGACAGCAGAGGAACAGCAGCACCTGCAGTAGGTTGGGCACCACCACAAAAACGAGCAGGTGGGAGGCCATGGTGAGGAGTGTGCACTCGTAATGGTGGGTGTGTGGGAAATGAGGAGGCAGGGCCGCTCTAGTGGACGTCAGAGGAAGTACGCGGCAGAACATAGCTGTTCAGCGCTGCGCTCCAAGTTCAAACTTATGGGTATTAAAAAAAAGGGGGGGGGGTTGCAGTTTGGGGGCATTTTGGGGTTCTGAAAACCTGAGCCCAATATGTCCAGACATTGGGGTGTAGTATGCCATAAAAACATGTAATTCAAACAATGCAATATTTAATCATGTTTGTGAAGCCAACCACAGAATTGACTGGCAAGGTAGCCATCTACTGTATAAAAGTCAAGACTTTCGGAAACGAAAGATTATTGAAGCCATGTGTATCCATAAATACGACAATTTCAACCTTAGTGAAGGCATGTACACTCGGTCCCAAAAGTTCGTTTCCACGTACCACGTATGTTTGTGTCAACAGAGTTGGTAGCACTGTGAAGGGGCGAAGTCAGGGTTATGGAGGCGGAATCTAGACTGGTGTTTCACGTATACTGACCCCACTGCCCAATTACAGTGGCCTGGTGATTCACATGGGTGTGATAGAATGCCATGTTATGTAACGTCATTTAATAATAGCAAATCTAGTGTATACAGCAATATGGAGACTGGAGACGGTGCGTGCAATGTCAGTCCGACTCCTACAATTATTGTGGGAAACCCTGATTCTGAATCCACAGTCATGGTATCAGTTGATCTGTAGCGTTACGTAGTCATGAATACAGCAATACTGTTCTTGTTTGATATTTGTTGCATAAATGATTCTGTTGCGTAACTGAACTGTATCACAGAATCAGTTATGCAACAAATATCAAACCAGAACAATATTGTTATATTCATGACTACGTAATGCTACAGACCAACTGATACCAAGACTGTGGATTCAAATTCGGGTTTCACACTAGGGCTTTGAAACGGTTTAAGGGAACGAAAATGAAAACGGAAACGAAAGAAATTATGTTCGGATCAAAAACGGAAACGAAAATGTTATCATATTTACTGTTCCGGAACAAAAACGCTTTTCTAAAATCCCTGTAACCGGTTAATAACATTAATTTTTCGTTCCATGCCATATCTGGTCAATATCCAATTTCACTTCCAGTAGCCAAATGATTGAAGTAAATACATCTTTTATCTGCAAGCATTCTTCAATTCAAGGCAGGATTTATCATTCTCTCTCTCTCTCTCTCTCTCTCTCACACACACACACACACACACACACATTTCTGTGTCAAAAAATTTAACAATAGAGCAAGTTAATAGCAATCTCTTGCGTTGTCTTAACAGTAGGCCTACACTGTGCCAGTAACATGGATCAGCTTTAAGTCCTAGATAGCTTTGCCAAGTTAGGAGTTTTAGTACTTTAACAGAAAATGTGACAATATTTGCTGTAATGTATAACCTATAAACTTTTTGGGTGATTATTAAGGAAAAATATTACTTATTTACTTCTTACGACATCTAAGGGTTTAATTTTTTGGATACTGTGCATCATGAAATGTATGGCTCTATTACCATCTATAAGAATGTAGTCATGTATTGGGCTAATAGCATATTCAGTACATGGTTTGAGAATAACTTCCTAATCGGTTATCATTTCATTCTAACCGGTTCAGGAACGTTATGTATCGAGGAGGAACGAGAAACGAAACATTATTATACTGTTTCTGCTCGGAACGAACCGTTTGAAAAATAATTTCGTTTTTGAGCCCTGCTTCACACAATAATTGTAGGAGACGGACTGACATTGCACGCACAGTCTCCACAGCGCTGTATACGCTAGATTTGCTATTATTAAATGACGTTACATAACATGGCATTCTATCACATCCATGTGAATCACCAGGCCACTGTAATTGGGCGGTGGGGTCAGTATACGTGAAACACCAGTCTAGATTCCGCCTCCATAACCCTGACTCCGCCCCTTCACAGTGCTACCAACTCTGTTGACACAAACATACGTGGTACGTGGAAACGAACTTTTGGGACCGAGTGTACAAGCTAGATCCTATAATGAGGTCCCTGGTGGAAATGTCCCTTCCTGCACCAACACAGGTGGGGTCAGACAGGAATTACACCTGACCTGCCTGGTGGTGTCCCCTCCTTTCACTCTTGGGAAATCCCCACTTACAGTAATCCACCCCATCCCACCTCACCTTTACCCCTCCCTTCCACACACACACACACATAAAATGGAGCCCTTGTATTGTCAAAATGTCATTCCCTCACTCTATCTTGACCACTGAAGATGGCGGCAGTGTCCACCGAAACTCTTTGGTACATATATTCTTTGTCTTCAAGAGTGGGTTTTATTTTCCGTCATTGGGGTGTCCGGTTATTGGGAATCTGGATAGGGAGATTACTGTATATATCACCTGAATATTGTAGTGACTGTATAATACAGTACAGTACTACAATGGTAGTGAAAAGAAAAAAGTTTAAAAACTGTTGGTGCAATTCAAACTAATGTCTGATATAGCGGAAAAAGTCTGGGTTAGTGCGGGGAAGTCCACATGTCGCTTTTATCAGAATGGCTTTTATCAGAATGGCTTGGGCCCCAATTGGTCCATTATAGTGAGGTTTTACTGTATATTGTACTGTACATATAATATGGCACATGGACATGATGCAGGTACAGTAAATGCATAATATTCATGAATTTTGATAGATGCAATTCTTAATCTTTGTTTTCGATTCTCCACTTATAGTGCTTGAATAATAACAAGTAAACAGTTACACATGGCTATAAAATAAGCTGAATAAAATATTGAAAAGATAAGATTGACACCTTTTCAGAACCAAAAAGCTTGGAGTTGAAGTCGTGGGAATTTTACCCACTCTGACTGCAACCAAAAACAGACAACTCCATGACTCTGACTCCACAACCCTGGACCTAACCTAACCAAATTTAGTCAAACCTAACAATTTAACAGAACCTAATAACCTGAACAATTTGGGGTCAAATGAGTTTTGGGTCCGAATGAACCCGGCCCACTGCCCTCTCTTGGACACTACCACCGATGTCAACAAGCCATCTTTGTGCTCTTGAGTATCAGGTTATTTTTGCAGGATTTGAATGTCATGAATTAATCAAACAGTCTTTAGTAACAAATATTTCAACTGAATCTGGGTGTTACAAATAAATTATGAAAGATAAACCCTGCAATAAAATCTTCATTTAATAAATGGAGCTCTCCTGCTCTTTGTCCCTTTTTATTGCATTATTCGAAGGCACAACACCTACTTCTGAGGATAAAATTAAGGCCTTATGTTACTGACATTTTAAATATTAACCTACCTGGGTATACCATTCATTGCATTTTTCCTTATCCAGGAAAGTCTTGCTTAGGGTTAGTTTGCTTTCTTAAGATCAGGTTAGGCTAGCTACTTTGTTCAGTTAGGTTAATCTGTTACGTTAAGAGCAGTAAGGTTAGGTATTTCTTTATACATATATTTAAAAAAAAAAAAAAAAGCATTACAATACAATCACCAGGCGAAACTCAAACTTAACACACGGGGCAAAAATGGTATAAAAGAATCACCCAGCAAAAATTATACTTAGCACACTAGGCAAAAATGGTTACTTGATGATCACCCTGGAAAAATCAAACTAGACACAGGGCAGAAATGGTTGTGTCCAAAATCCAAATAACCTTCCCATGCAAGTCAAGCCTAACCAAGCCCAATTTCCAATTTTACCTTAGCTGCTGGCTGTAGATGTGGCTTTGTAAAATTAAATACATAAATAACAATAATTACAATATATAAAACACCCTCTTCATCTTAATTTAGCCATACTTTTGTAATTTGGTGGCTATGTTACTCTGGCAGATAATGGCAATACTACAGCTACACATCCTTTACATTGCACTTCATTGTAGCATCATATTCTAGTGTTAATCTATGGTTACATCTCAGTATTTGTGACGGGGCAATTTATGGCCAAGCATGAGAGAGAATCGTATGTTGTTAAATGATAGCCCATAATTATAAACGTACACAAGATTTATTTTCTGAATTACCCAACAAAACACCTAAATAATTCCCATCCATACTACTTTTCAAGGTTTGCCCACACTGAATATCATACTCAAGCAGTCCATTAACAGAGGATGACGGGAATATAAGTTATCTGCCTACCTGTTGAAGGGATTCCCAGGCCTTTCATTTTATAAACATTTTACTTTCCAAACTAGCCACCATTACGTCTAATTATTTCCCTACCATATTAAATTCCAATGCTCGCCCACTGACAAGACGATATACAATCTTAAAATAACTATGGATGGCAAGAACCTAACGGGATATAAATTTGCGTCTGCTTGTTTACCTTGGGTATGCCAATGCCATGCCCCGTATTATCCACACAACTCAAAAATCACACCTTTATTTAATGAACTTCACTTCTCAATAATGGCACCAGACACTAATAAATACACAGGCATTAGAATTACCATAATAATCTTTAAGATAACAACGTGATTAACAAATAAAATCTCACTCGGCACTTGCCTGCAACTCCGGTTCCCATGATGCAGATGCTGTACTGGTAGTGACGTCACATATCAATGACAAATTTTAGTAAGAGAATTTTGTGAATGTATTATCAGTTTTTCAAACAATAATGTATGTGGAAATTTTATACTGAGGTAAGAGGAATACAGTACAGTATTTCTCGATAATTTAAATTCCGTTCCAAATATGCAACATGGAATATTTCTTACTGCGAAACAAGGTAAAGGCGTAGGAGCACCAGACAGTTCTAGGTATAGAGTTCCACCAGAAACAATTTAAATAATTTGTACAGAAACCTAAGCTGTATGTTGAGATCTGTCTGGTATCGGGCTTTTGTACTTGCGACTTGCGAGCTTTTATTAGATGCCCGAATACACCTATATAAATATTTATATGTACTGTACAAAAGTCATCACTTGTATTTCGTGAAATAAAGGAACGGTCTTATTTTTCTTTATAACAGAGACACGGATAGCGCTCGATAGCCTGACCCACATTTTTTTTTTTTTAAATTGAAGACAAGCGATCTGTAAACGACAGTACGAAAAAAAAAAAAAAAATGTGCGGCGAGGGTGGGAAATGCTAACGTTAGCTGTTCCAGGACGGCACAATAAACGCCCATAGGTGTTGCCTTGGATTCATCTGGCTATTTTCATATATTTACTTAACGGTATAATGGAATGTTAACTTGTTTTATATTAAATAGTAACTAATATGATCAAACTTTGGGACACGAAAAGGGCTTTGTTCGATTCACCAATGAAAGGGGGCCCCATATTCCCTAATTTCAATATCAACGTTGCTTTCCCATTCCAAGTTCTAACCCCTAGACTACCACCACATATCACACCCCTTCAAACCTCACATACTCTCACGCACCACCACGCATCACACACCCCCACACCTTCAAACCTCATATACTCCCAAGCACCAGCACATATTACACCTTCAAACCTCACATACTCCCATCCACTACCGTATATCGCAAACCTTCAAACCTCACATACTCCCATCCACTACCGTATATCGCAAACCTTCAAACCTCATATAATCCCACATATCACACACCCTCTCACTTTCAAACCTCACATTCTCTCACCAACTACCACATACCACACACCCTTCCACCTTCATATTATCTCACATTCGCTCGCCCTTCATCAAAAATATCACACACACTCAAGCCCTTTCAACAACTGGCCACTTCCCTCAAATACTGTATCTGGATTGAGAAGCTTAGGCCAATGCCTCTCTGCTCCCAATGGGCAATACTTGAATAGGGCACATGGAATATTTTCTTTAAACTCATTGATGAAGTGTGTGGAGCTCTACCGAAAAAAAAAAAATACTACTCCAATAGGGAAAGTGGGAACCCCTTCAGCATATGTGTGTGAGGTAGTGTAAGGGAGAGTGAGGGTGTGTATGTAGTGTGATGGCATATGGAATACAGTAAGAGCGTATATGATAGAGTTTGTGTGGGGTAGTGTATGATAGTGTAAGGTTGTGTAGGATGCATGAGATGAAGTGAGATAAATGGACTAGTGCAAGGACATGAAACCCAGTGTGTTAATACAAAATGTAGGGTGAAGGTGTATGTGATGGTACTGGTAGGTGTTAGGATAAGGTTATGTGGGGACTATCCCACATAACCTTACACTACCACTTATCATCACGTATTACATGTCTTTGGTCCAAATCTCTCTTACAGTTTTTGAGTAATCCTGCTAACAGACAAACAAACAAACAAGGATGATAAAACATACTCTCCTTGTTGGAGAGAACAATAGTTATTACCCCCTTTGGTGCACAAGGGCCTGAGGGAAGACAATCACAGTCCAGAACATTTAAGGGTAGTAAACAAAACTAATCCCTTGGTTTTATGTTAGGGAAGCCTCTGGCCACCTGTAGGGTTCAAACCACATGTAAACCACATCCCTTTCCAATCCAAGAGCTCTGCCACCAGACCACTAGGTGTCTTAACTATCCTTTAGTTAATCAGCCTTCTCATAATAATAAGTACAACTAAGGTAGTATAACGGTTTATTCTCTATACTTGTACATTTTTTCACCTTAAGACTAACACAAAATAATGCAAGACATCCTTCTATGGGCTGGATGGCTGACCTCGAAAGCAAGTAACATTTTCATCAAGCAAGGATCTCCATACATCGCAATAACGTAATCAAAAATGTCTTCCTTTATCCAGGCACCAATTGTGATGTCAAATAATTCCTACAGAATGCTTCAAAGCACAAGCACAAGTTCATGGCATCTTAGAAACAAAAGAGCAACAACAGGTAAAGTGTACGAGACCCTGGAGTATGAGATAACAAATCTCCACGCCTTGATGGTGTTTTACCCTCCTCCCTTTCTCTCTTTAATACAATGCTGTCTTTTACAGTTTCTTCTTAATTTCATGTGCAGCAGTTTTGTCTTTCATTTTCTTTTTGCTATCACCATATGATTTTTCTCAGTTCAATAAAAACAAGGGTAGTAAATCTTAAATGCCAGGACCAACTTGCCTAGCCCCGGGCTCCAACGCTTTTCTGCAGAGCGACATAGGATTGGATAATGGCTGGATGGATGGTAAAGGAATTACAAACTCTATTAACTCTTGCTACAAGAGGTCTTCCCTTAGGCAACAGCAAGAATTAAAGGGCACATGAGCATACTGAAAGGTTTAATCTTCTTTTTTGTTTGTGGATCTTAAGGTACTGATAGTCCGGACTTTTAAGAAAAGTGACCAGTTTCTGGCTCCTAAATGGCATTATGTCAGCAACAAACCCTAACATTTGAATTTTAACCCATACACTCCACATCTGACTGGAGTACCTTAACCCATCACATTGTTAACCAAAACAAGAGAGTGATTGTATCCCAGCACTGGAAGGTCTCGAGGGAGTGTAATACAGTATACACCATTTATTTGTCTTCACACAGTCACATTGCAGAAGGGTGTGCAATGAATGTCATCTTACATCTACTCAACATAACCACTTCAGCCCCAAGACTTACTTTATTTCATTCTTGCTATCTCCAGGCAATTCTATTCAGGTTGAGGAGAACATTTATAAACTGAGGGGTTAAAATTTTGGTTCTGGGCTCAATAAAATTGTCTGGAGGTAGCAAGAATAAGTAATAAAAGGGCATCATCAGACTTTAAGGGGTTACTGAAGACAAGATTAGAGTTACTTGACAATGAATAAAAGATGAAACTACAGCGTTGATTATGGTATTTGTATCTTGTCTATAAGGCCATGGGATTTACTGTTCAAACTGACTAAAACATGGAATGTGATCCTATGAATGCTAAAAATCAATAGGCACCTAGATTTATTTTTTTTTAATTTTTTAAATATAGCAGGTCCTTCCACCAGCTACTCAAATATTAAGAAAGGTGCCAGAAACTTTGAAACAAGTTTATTTAAGTATGAGAATGAAACTAAACACAAACGTCTCATAGGTCTTCATTTCACAGTACTGTGCATTGTTCAAACAGAAGAAACTATATCCACACACTGTACTTGTGTTCACTGTGACAACATCTTCACATTACCATCATCCTGACCTCTTTTCCCACCTACTGATTGGGTGAGGCAGGGTCCAGAAAAAAAATAAAAATAAAATAACAATAAAAAAGAGGGGAAACTATCAACAGCATCTCAATGAAGTGAACCAGACACTCATTCACACACCATTCAAGCCCCTGGAGTCCTTGCTTCACCTCATAGACCTAACCATCTGAACTTAATATTTGGTAATTTTCTTAATACTATAGATACACTTCACATTAAACACAGTTTCAGTATGTGGGAAATTATTTCTTACAAACAACTGATAATACAATACTCTTGCATCTGTACATACAAAAATAACACAGGCACCTTAAACTTCAAAGTATGATGATCCCTTAAAATTCTGACACTTGATAATTTAATTACTTCACTATGATGACACAATTTGTACTTCATTCTTGCTATCCCCAGGTGACTTTACTTAACTTGAGGAAGCCTCTCACAGTGAAGGGGTTAGAGAAACAATTATTTTACCTTCATTAAACTGCTTCACCATGAAAGGTTTCCACAAAGCTGAATGAAATAAGCAGGTATAGGATTCTTGACCATTTTTACAATTACTTCCCATTCTTAATTCTGATTCGATTTTGCAGACTGGGAAGGGGGGGGGGAATAAAGCACTAAATTTTTCCTAACTCCTGCAGAAATGGATCTTAGTTCTGGCATCTATAGCCAGACACCTTAATCCTGTATGGGGTGGCCACAAATAAATCATCTCCATGTCACCCTGTCTCTCCCTCCACCTCACTCACAGAACCTTAATTACTGGTGGAGAATTATCATAGGTTCTGTCTGCCTTCTGCAGGAGGGAAATGGAAAGAAGAGTGCTGGATCTTTCTTTTCTCTTATACCTCTCTGCAAATCAATATATGAGTTGTGATGTGGAGTATCATCATCATCAGCAGCAGCAGCAGCATTCACACCTATTTTCCCACCCTAAGGTAAGGAAAGGAGGGTAAATGGAGCCACAATGAACCTGTCAAATGAGGAGTACCTTGTAAATATGCTTGAGAATTCCAGCCAAGGTAACAGCAAGAGCAAAACTGAAAATTATGTCATCAGGTTGAATAGGTTAAGTGTGTCTCCTTGAAAAACTTCATCCAAAAAGTAAACCTAGGCACTACAAGATTTCAAAAAATACTGTACTTCCCTCCAAACATACATACATACAAAAGCAAACACAGGCACCTCTGAACACATTCCAGATTTGATGACTTCATGAATAAAATTTTCTTAATTGCATAGAGGAATGTATAAAATAAGAAAACCTACTAAGACCCCTTCAAACCATTTTTTTTTTTTAAGATTATTCCTGCTGTCTTCAAATGTTACTCAGCTTTGGAGAGGCTTTCTGAACTTACAGGGTAACATATAACGCTCATCAACCCCTGTATTACCAGGGGCTCTCCTTATCTGAAAAAAATCAACCTCCTTTAATACTAGGTGGCTCTCGTAACCTGAATTAAATCATCTGGAGAAAGAAAAAAAAAATGTGCTGAAGGGGTCAACTGCTTCAGTTAAAGTAAGAGGAGGGGGATGATACCAGTGAGATCTGTACATGAATGAGTATGTGTCACTAAATATATATACCATCATATATATATAATATATATAAAAAATAAGTTGCTAGTGTGAAAGCTCTTTAGTTGATAAAGATAAAATTAATACACAGTCCAATCATTCTTCTTCTTCTTTCTTTTAAACCAAGATATGGTTTGATAGACTTTTTTAATCAATTACACAAATCCTACTGCATTTACTTACTCTTCAGCGTGATAAATTAACCTGACCTCCTAAACCCAGGTTCAAAATGATTTTAAAATCTCATGACTCACAAATATGGTTCTCATATTCATTTTGATTGAAACTAAAATCTATCTTCTACTGTGCAGGCATGAGTCACAGTTTCTGCTCAATCTCTGTCCCTTGCCCAGACTGGAAGGAAATCAAAGCCAGAGATTCACAATGACCAAAGACCTGTTGGTGTTTGTATGAAGGTTTTCCACACAGCACCAGTAACAATGTAATGGTTGCAGCCAATCTCATATGACTCCTGTCCAAGTATAGGGGTGTGAGGCTAAGCTACCACAGTCTGGCAAATTCAGCAGCAAAAGTCTACCTTATTTCCATTGGTAACATTACGTGTGACAAAAAAATCTCCAGCCACCTCTTGAGGACTGAACTTACAGAAGGTTATCAATGTCTGGGGTATTCCAACCACTTGACAAACAGGCATCAAACAATCTTTGTGTAGTCTGGCAAAGCTTTGAACTGACACCTTAACACTGGACAACACACCATCATTTAATATGGAACCATGGATATGATCTCCATCCAGCAAGAGGCAGGAGTAGAGGGTGAGTACAAACTATAGCTAATGTCTGTACAAATCTTCATGTGTTATATCATCTGCACATGAACTAATCCAGAATATACCATGACCTAAATACTGCCAAGTCCTAGGTCTTCATTCCTAGGTTGCTTAAAATCTTGAGTCAAAAGTATTGTCAACCAGTATGTATTGACGGCTAAATATTGAGCTGATATTCATTTAATTTCTACAGAAACTAAACTAAAATACCTTTGATTCCTAAATATTGTCAAATCAATATTCATCCACTCTGCATTCAAACTAAAGTACTGTATTATGACAACTACATACAGTATTGTCAGCTGGTAAGGACTTCTCAGCAGCTAATAAAACATTCCTTCAGGACAAAATTAATGTCCTTCACAAAAATATAAATGTGTTGTAGAATATACAGTATTACAGTGGTATATTTCACACATTGCTTTTTTATTTTTTTAGGTAGATTTTTAACCCCTTGAATTTGAGTGACATTTTGTTTATTCGTGCTGCTACCAGACAATTTTATTCAACCTAGAAAAGGCTTCTTGTATGGAAGGGTACATGAAAGCTGTATCTCCAGTTCGAAAAGTCTCTCCTAGTGTTTAAAACTGTCAGGTTAGGACAAAAATAAAATGATAAAAAGACATAGTGGGTTTCACAATTCAACCTGCATGGCGCCACTTCGTCTATAATTTATTCTTGCTAGTAATACAAGCATTTACTCACTTTAAGGAGAGACTTTTGGAAATGGAAGGGTTAATACAGCTTTCTTAAACCCTGCACCACTACAAATCCTGCCTAAGATGTGCAGAATCACCTGGAGGCAGCATAATAAAAGGACATCACCAGGACTCAATAAGCTAAAGGTACAACAGATTTCACATTAGTAACTTGTTTGCTGTGTGTGATGCTGAGGTGAATGTGCCACCTCTTACTGCACCTCCATCTTGGCTCGGACTTTGGCGTGGATTTTCTGAAACTCACAGGTGGACTTCTCATTTTCAGTGTCCTTGCCCTCTGCCTTCTCCATCTGTTGGTGGGGAGGGGGGGTCTTAATCATTACTTCCAACATTTTCCCCAGTCTTGAGTCTTACACTGAATGGTGTATACTGTATATAAAAAAGATCTTTCAACCACTCATCTTCACAACTGTATGCTTAATAAAACTCATTTCCAAATTTCCCCTCTCAAGGCATAGGGGCCTGGGTCAAGGCTATTACAGTCCAGATCATTTAAATGTAAGAGACCAGTCTAATTCCCCTGCAGTATTTACATCCATCCATCCATCACCCAACCCTATGTTGCCCTATGAGGAGCATAGGAACTCAGGGCTAGGCAATTTGGTCCTGACATTTAAGATAAGAGTGACCAGCCTCAATCATCCCTGAGAGGCTCATGATAAAAAATTCTCAAGTCACCTTTTCAGGGTCTGAAATGTTAAGCTGCATACAGCCTTCATTAGGTACCCTATCTAATCAATAGGCTATGAGCTGCAAAAGTTGATTCAGTCAGCTAAAAATCACAATAATCCTTTCAGTGCTGTGGGAAGTGAATGGAGATTTGAGTGATGAGTTTTCTGAGAAAGTTGGCAAGCATCAGGGGTCAGTCTCGAGCCCCTTATTGTTTGTCCTGGTGCTTGAATCTCTCTCACATGACCTCAGATATGGACTCCCATGGGAGAAGTTGTATGCTGGTGACTTGGTGTTGACTGCAGAGAATGAAAGGAAGGGAGAGGAAAGATTTAGGAAATGGAGAGACAGAATGGGGCACACAGGTTTTACAGTAACTGCACACAATACAAAAGTGATGATATCTAGGGCTGATGGCAGTACTATCAAAGCAGAGGGAGTGTGGCCATGTGCAGTTTGCCACAAAGGTGTGGGAAGTATCTACATCTTGTGCAGTGTTTATGATAAGTAGGTGCATAACAGATGTAGTGGTATTAGAGGTAGACTGCGAGATAATACTGATATCATGTGCATGGAATGCTCAGGAGAGCAAGCAAAGATTGTCAGGCGTGAAAGGATTGATCTTGCTGATGAGTCTCTTGAGTGAATGGAAGAGCTTGTTGTTTGGGGGATATGTTATGTATTAGAGGTCACGCTCTCTGGCTATGGTAAGGAATGGCTGAAGTTCAGGAAGCTGTTGCCTCTCCTGACACTGAGAGGGCTCTCCCTCCATTCTACAGGATCTTTGTAAGCAGCATGTGTTAGGAGTGTAATGCCGTATGGAAGTGAGATCTGCCCAATGAAGAAATGTGAATGTCGAGGACAGGGTTGTGAAAGGCAGACCAAAACATGGGACGAAGTCATACAGTGTAACCTCAGGGATAAGGAACTGAATAGGGAGGTTACAGCAGATTGAGCAACATAGAGAGCCGCCATTAGGTGACCAAGGCCAATGCATGGAAGCAGGTTGGAGCATTAACCCGCCGAGTCCCACTGATGTACGATGCATGTCACTATTTTTTTCCACAAACAGACCCACCGACGTGCATCATACGTCACTCAATTACAAGGCCCATTGTGTGCACATTTTTCAACATTCGCAGGTGATTTTGGGTAGGCATATGTGGGAGACCTTCCTCTACCTGCTGTCAAGCAGGGACACTGGCTGGCCCCACCTAACCCCCCCTCCCCCCACCCACACTGGGCAATTCACCTGATAGCAGTAACCTGGCCAGTAAAGGTATGCTGCCCCACGGTCTCTCCAATAACGAAATTCACAGTGAAAGTGATTCCTGAGGTGGAGGACAAAAAACAAAGAAGCTAGAGGTAGAAACAAACAGAAGTGATGAGGTGGTAATGTCGTAAAGGAAGGTGCCATATACTGGGGTTTTGGGTGAGTGAACAATGCTTTTATCACCTATATTATTCTGTGAAATCCAATATAGACTAGTACTACACATAAATTCGTACCGAATAAATAAGTAAATACGTAATTTAAAGTGGCTTGAATTAGCTAACCCTTCCATAGCTCGTTTTCTTTAGCAAGGTACCCTGAAAAAGAAGGAAAACGTAAGGCTAAATGACACCTGTATCAACATTTTTAACCTCAGGAGGGCGATTTCTCCATGAATTTTTGATGTTTCTCACCAAAAGTGGAGGTTTGAGAGAGAGAGAGAGAAAAAAGAAGAAGAAGAGGAAGAAAAGTTGAAAATCGGTCAGGATCTGGGGGTAGGCTGGGTAAAAAACCGGTCGGGACAGGGTAGGTTAATAAATGATATGATACAATATGACTCACAATAGTGCTGGAGAGGGACTCTTTCATACAGTAGCACCAATATGGTCAAGCAGTTCCTCTGCATTGTTATACAAAGATGGCTTAATTCCCTCCCTATCCCCCCAAAGGAGGATGGTTGCCTGCATGGGGTGGGGGGTACTTCAGCCTGCAGTCCACTAGGTTTGCATTTAAGAAGAACCTGGGGCAACAATTATTGTATGACTACTACCAACGAAACATGACAGTTTTGTACATCTGAAAGAAATATCAGTAATCAATGAGTTAATGAATATCTGAGTTATCATCTATAACTACAAGGCTTTGTGAAAATATTTTCCCACAAATCCCTGACTTAAAGCCCCCCCCCCCTCAAATTATGGGAATCTGCCCACATGACATAAAAGAACAGATCCCTGATGGAGTCTTGGTCAAAGCGATACAAGAAGCTCAGAGGAAAAAAAAAAAGCTCAGTGTTTAGAATGTCTGATAACATTCTCAGAAGACTGTCTGAATAAACAAGTACTGTACTGCCAATGTCCCTGATTTACCAAACCCACATTCACGCTCTCCACACCCCCTCACCTGTTCAATCTTCTGTGCCCGTTCATCCAGTGCCTTCTGGAATGGCGTCATATTTGCAACCTTCTCCATCTGCTGCTCCTTCAGTATCTTCTTGTCCTTGTGCTTCTCCATGGCCTTCTGCAGCTCTGTCTTCTGGTTTAGCACATTCACACCCCTGTTGACAAAAATGAATGTGAGAAGGGGAAAATAACTGCTGATATACTTGACTGTGTGCTTACAATGAATAACACTGACTGCACACCTAAAAAATTACTGGTATTACCCATGACTCTAACTGATTTGTTTTCACTTGACGCAACTGGGCCATTCCCACAATTTGAATACTACAATTATCATTATGTAAATTTGATAAGCCTTAGCTATGAGGAAGGAATGAGTCTCCTTAGCCACTAGATAAAGCGATCCTCCAATCTGACTACACCTGAGCCGAAATGAGTTAGGGATATTTGCCGACTTAGATCGTGCTACACCAGTAACTACCAGTGCACATAGGAAAAGATCACCATTGAATGGCTGTGCAATTCAAATACTAAACAACTGTTACAGACTGTGCACCTAGAAAATAATACACTGTAAAACTAAACCCTTACAAAAAGTATGGATCTAATCATGTAACTAACTGATTTTGTATTTAAAGTACAATAAATAACACATACAGTATATAAATAAATAAAATACAAGGATCAAGAGGCAATACTAACATTAAAAATCAGAAGGCGTATGTTGGAAATTAAAATGTCATAAATTCTGCAACAACATGCAATGGGACAAAATTACACTGCAAACTAATGTCTGTTACTGGATGAAGTGAATGAGATGTAATGTGCATAACAAAATGGGAAATTAACACCATCATGACAATAATCTTAAACTTCTAACCCAATTTCCCCACTCATAAATAGGGTGGGGGCAGGATTCCAGGGGCCTGAATAGTGAATGAGAGTGTGACCTGTTCAACTGAGCATACTTCTGATTAGTATCTCCTTCTATCAGTTTTTTCTTGCATTTTGAATCCTGCCTCACTCCATTTTTAATAAGAAAAGAGGGTTACATGACGAAGATGATGATGATAAAAATCATCTTTAAATATCATGATATGAGTAAAGATGCACACAGAGAGAAATGGTGGTGCTTACTGGGGTGAATACAAGCTGACAAACGGATTACAGTAACTGAGAAAGAAGCAATGGCGTGACAATGACAATGTTGTTATTGAATGAGTGAGGTAACCGGTGATTCCGCAGGAAGCCGACCTCCAGTCACATGGGAGAAGAGAGCTGATTAATTTACAAGAGCTACAGTTGGTAAGGGAATTACATGGGAGAGGAGAGTTGACTAATTTACAAGAGATATAGTTGGGAATGGAAATAAATAGTGGGTTTTGCTGTTGTTTTTGTGATATCAGGGTCATCTTGACAAGAAAACAATGGACTGAAGGTTGAAGTTGCCCTCCTCCTGCAGTCTATCAACTTTCTTCTGGGCAAGAGCAAATGAGTTGAGAAGCATCTGTATAACTAAGCACCTGACCCACCCAGTTACACAGTATCAACGGAACGGCCTCACAACATACCTCTAACGATGGAGTGACAACATAGATAAGCAGGCATGGAAGACAAACAAATATGCACAAAACATCCACCAACTCCAGGTGACTGACCTCTTTTGGTTGAAGAGAAGTTCCCGATGGAGGTTCTTCTTATCGGAGGACTCTAGGCATGGGTTGACTAGTTTCTTGGGCATGATGAGCCCGTTCTCGTCCAATCTGCTATTATCGCTTCCAGCCTTCTCATCCTCCTTGTTGATTGGTGGTATCCTGAAGAGAAAAAAAAAATACTATGGTTACTGATAACATTCTAACACAGGAGACGTTTTCCTTGATACTTTTATTATAACTGTAGACCTTATCACTGTCCTTGCTGTTTGACGGTATGACAAAAATAAAAAATAAATAAATAACTTTCCTACACAGGAACCATTTTCGCTGACTTTTTTTTTTTTTTTTATCAAACTTAAAACATCACCATCATCATCATCATCATAATTAACTTTATAAGCCTTCTTTCCACCCCCATACTTTGAATACCGTCATTTTTCTCACCAAGAATTTCTACCAAATATTTGCAAGCAGAAAAAGTCTACTATCATTATTATTTATTAGCATTATTATACATTCATTTGTAGCTATTTTTTGTGGGGCAACTGATTTATCTTGAACTCAGGAAGTTAACTGCAAAAAGAAGAAGAAAAAAACATTTAATTACCTCAGTACATGGTATTTAATTAGCAGGAAGCGGTAGTATGGGCAACAGCTTCATTACACACTGAATTAAACCTTGAAGTGTATGCAGAATTTTTACTGTAGTTAACGCCAAACAATTTTATTCAGCTGTCTCAAAATTAACAGAGAATATTTTATTCTATTCTGACAAATTTTAGCAGTCACTGAATACATAAATAAAATCTGAGTTGCCTTATCATTGACGTGGACAAACTCGGGTGTTCTGTTCCAACTTTCCACTGCGCCATGATCAGGCAAATGCTATACTTTTATTTATGGTCGCATTGAAGCAGGTAACTGCCACATTACAGGTCTAGGTCCCTACTTCACAATGTAAATAATAATAATACAGTATTAAAGTTACTGAACAATGAAGAGATATTGTGACACACGAGGGGGGCAATGGATGAGGAAGACATGGATGAGGGAGTCACTGGGAAAACAATTTGTAAACAAATACCATCACTGCTCATCCATATCTTCCACCTCCTCATCACACTAAACAGTCTAAAGCTGCCGTCACATTGGGACAAAACTGGCTAACATGCGAGCCAGTTTTGCGAGCCGCTAGCCAAACTGACTCACGGTGAGCGAGATTTCGCTTGCGAGGCGAAGTGGATAACAATTCTCGCTCACAGCTTGTTGGTGGGATTGGAACTCAAATGAGCCTATGTTAATTTTGTAATCGGTGAGAAAATATTCAGTTATTCATAGAAGGAAACTTAAACTAAATTTGTTAAGTAAATAAAATTTAATTCTTGTGGTTTTTATTCATTTTTACTTTTTTTCTTGTAACCAGAAATAAATATTCGGACACTCGGGTGACCAGGCGCGGAGGCCGTCTGCTTTGTCTCCAAACAACAAGTAGAAATCAGATTTCGATATGGATCCTGCAGCAAGGAAAACACTAGTAGACTGCTTTATGGCTCTGGAGTTGCTAAAGTACGTGAAGCGGTTACAGAAACTGAGGAAAAGGGAGTGGGTACTCCGTGGTGGTTTGTTTACAAATGCCCACGGGGCGCCTAGGCAGACGACACTGTTTGCCGTTTCGGCTCGCAAGAACATACGAGTGTGACACTCGACTCTGCTAGCCGTTTTGCCTCGCAAAAGCTGGTCGCATGTTAGCCACTTTTGGTCCAGTGTGACGGCAGCTTAAGGTCGTCTCCAAACCAAATACTTGGCGGTGCGGGTGGGCGTGGAGGGGAATTTAGCACTACAGTAGTTCTTTTTATTTATTCATTTACTTTCTGCAGGAGCAAACCTGCGGACTTCTGACCTTTGGTTCTTTCTTCCTCGCATTGAAAAAAAAAAAAAAAAAATGGACACAGGCGGGGCCTACCATGGGTTACGGTGCTACAGAACTCCCCAGCCGCGTCAGCAAGCATTTGGTGACTGAGACTGGTTTGTGGTACTTATGTGTTACTTACGCATTAACTGTGTTGTTCCTAGCGACTATGGCTGCCACTGAGGGTTGCTGCTGGCTCTCCCTCTCGTCATCACTGTAGTCTGGTTCGGGGATCATGGCGCCGTACACTACCTCTGCAATAGTAATAATAATAATCGTTACTAACGGAATAATTATCAAAGAACAACAACAACAGCTGCAAATAACAATGATCAACAAGGAACATCATAAATAACCACAGTAACATCAATAAATATATACATAAATAAATTAAGAACATCGCCAAATAATCATCAAACCATAAAAAAAACTAACAATAAGGATAACCGTCATTAACATCACAATATCAACCAGTAGCAATGTTAATAGCATAATAAAAAAAATATATATACTACCAATAATTAAGGACCAACTATCAAACAATAACAGCACAAACCCTCAATAACATCACTAATCATTAACCAGAAAAAATATTAAATACGAAAATACCTCAAACACAAAAACACCGACACCATCAGCCGATTTCCGCAATCAACACACAACTTAAAAACACCTACGGTATCGCTAATAAAACACTCCACAATAACAAGCTACAATTCTATCAACAGCAGCCAAACTAAAATAGATAAATAAATTTAACTATAACAATAGGCCTGTGCATAATCAACATCCATAAAAAGGAAAGCAAACAATTAACCTCGTATGTGGAAAACTGCTTCAGACAACCAAATATATACATGTATGGAGGAGGTTGTGTTTGTATAATATACGTGTGATATACGAAGATTCGAGCCATCTGGGCCTTAGGGAACGGAATGTCTAGTCTAGTCAATGAAAAAAAAACTTGTACCTGCATATCTATATATAAAGCAAAGTACCTGCTAAAAACAAACAAACAAACAAAGATACAGGTCTTTTGTCATGCCACATTAATATTCCTGTATATTTACCGGTTCATAATATATGTAACCAAATGGCAGCTGGTACTGCATATAGCCAGTGCATCTATACCTATCTCTAATCAAAACTTTCAGCCATAATTACGGTCTCTCAGATATAAGTATTACACAGACTTCATGCAAATAATGCCAACGATACTAATGAGGTGCGTGCATAGCTACAAAAGGGTTGATAGCCAGCCAATTCAGCAATATAATATACTCTCATATACGGCTAAGCTGGCCGTAAGTTGCATACAAACTAGCTATCCACTACGCTGCCAACACCAAACTAACACTGCCTTCAAAGATAAACACTTGCAAAACAATGTTAGTAACTTATACGGAAAAACCGGTACAAATAAAACTGATTAAAAAAATAACGTATTCACAATAATAAATGAACAATACTTAACACTACGAATAAACCATATGTAGTAACGCCCTTATAATAAACATTCATACAAATACGAATCTAAAAAATAATAAATAAATAAAAAGCATGGACTAGTGTTGGTAGTGAAGGATGGATAGTTAGTCCCTTAGATTTTTACAGGAGTCAAAATTCTGGTCTTGCACGTCTCTCTCTCTCTCTCTCTCTCTCTCTCTCTCTCTCTCTCTCTCTCTCTCTCTCTCTCTCTCTTTCCCTCCACCTGAGACCAGAATTATGACCCATAAAACAAACCTTCACCAATCACGATAATTTCACCCACAATTTTAACGTCAAGCCCCCGCCAATCACCACACCAAATTGCTTTCCTTGTTTTCCCAATCACTTCAGTTTCGTCCACTCCACAAATTTTGGTTCTAATATAGATTTTTAAACTGTGTTCCTGATTTTCAAAGTTAACCACCATCTCTTAACGTACCGCACAATGTTAAAAAAAAAAAAAAATCACTATTAACAATATTCTAAAATAAGGATCACTATTAAAAATACGAAAAAAAAGTTTTTTGTGGGTCCCTTAATAAACGACACCGAATAATTTTTGCGCCAAATCAAGGACTTCTCAGGTATGTTTAAATTTCGTTTCCATTACTGCCATTATCAGGGAGCCACAGCAAGGGCGAAAATATCAAATTATCACGTAAAAAATAAATACTACTACAACAAATCGATAAATATGAAAAAAAAAAAAATCTAGTAACAGGCGCATGTCGAGTTTCTACTGTCACTAAGGCTCAGGGAATCACAAAGGCTACCAATGGCTGCTTCAAACCATCCAGCAAAATAAACAAAGGCCGCCTGGAACCGTGAGACGAGTATGTGAAGTATGTGAAGTGTTTAATTTTGAGCATACGGATCTTCTGCTGCCACCCCAAGGACATAAATAAAAAAATGGTAGTCTGGAGTCAATGCAAGTTAAGTTTCGACGTAATCGCTTACTTTGGCTTATATTCTTGGGGTGTGATCTATGTATTAAGTAAAGTGCCTGAGTTGGGAAGAGATCATGCACTCTGTTACAAGAGGATGGGGGACGAGGGTGTAGTTGGGGTTGAAAAAGACAAATCATCTGAGTTATGCTTCTAGAGTGACAGATGGGGCTGAAGGATTAGGGCACTGGTGCTGTTAAACTAAAAGGGGGAAGGATTACTGGCCACCGTCAAACAGGGTGAAGGACCCCTGGATAACCCGACCCAAGTGGCACACAAGGCCTCTCCCCCAGCACCACACCGACTCTGAAGGCTTTGAGATCTGTGCAACAACTACTTTGCTAGGGTGATTACGATTCAAAATGGTTGATAAAAAGAGTTATTTTTAAACTTTCCAGGAGTTAGCGATGAATTTACAGAACTTCCGCCCCGTCAAAAATGTAAAGGTAAGATGAATAAAGTGATGGGTCCACGAACTACTAATGCAAGTTAGTATATTTTGAAAAATATGACTGTGAGAGGCCTGGTCTGTCATCTAATGGCGCCGAGTTTAATTTCTGGGCAAGTATACGAAAAGATATTTTTACACAAGATACTATGTTGCGCGGAAACGATAAAGGATTTCAAGGACAATGGTACTTAGAAATGGAGACAGATCCTGAGAGGAGTATGGATGTGAAGAGCAGGGGTTGGAGGGTGGGGTTGGAGATGGAGGACAAGGACTGGAAGGTGAGGTTTGAGTGTTACCTCGTCCTTGCTGCTCAAAGAAGGCGAGCTTGCCCTTAATGCTGGGCACCTCCACCTCCTCCACAGGGGCACGGATGTACTTCTTGAGAGGCATGCTTCAAGGTCAACCTCCACACAAATTCAGATCTTATAAGTAACACTCCACACAAAAGCTCTTGGAAAAAAACACTCTTCACAAAACTTTTTTAAAAATTCCCTATAATAATACCCTAGATTTTCTTTTTATACTCTATGATACTCACTCAACTTTTCTTTTTTACTTCAGTATTTCACTCAATCGTAATTTCTCTCGTATCTTTTTCACAAGAATCCACGTATACCTAAATTTCCGTCCTCTTCCTAGTTTAAAATTTTTTGTCCTTCAGTGACTTTCAGTTACGTATTGTGGGTGGTTGTGATTAATTTTATGGTCTGCCTCTGGTGTAATCTTCAGGTCTTCATTGTCGTGTAGTTTATCCTCTGTAATCGAGGTGCACTACTTCCTTCACAAAATCTCCGTCTGGGTTTGCATCTGTTTACCCAAGTATGTCAGGTATCTTTACTGTCCTCTTCCTTCAAACACGGCACTAAACCTCTCAAGGTACGAAAAATGAGCAACTTCCTCGTCTCCCTAATTATGGCACCAAGTCTCTCCACGCAAAATATACCGTAGAGTTTTTTTTATATACTGATTAAGTCTTTGTTATTGTGCTCAGCTTCTAAAGACAGGATGAGTTGAGCGATGAGGGGATGGAGAGAGGACACACCTGTAGGACAAGAGAACAGGTAATCTTCAAATAGCAATTATCGCTACACTAGGGGGGATATTCTGTAGCGATTAGGAAGCATGCTAACACCTCCTCCTTACCGGTTTATTTCTGATTCTGCTTCGTTACTATATTCTTGTGTGTCATTCAGGTAATCTCTGTCGACGTTAAAGATATAAAACGCCCAAAAGAGGGTATTAATAGGTAGTTTGGGAAATAATTCGCTAAGGAAGAGGTGCTAGGGAGCCTCCTTACCTGACGAGAATACAGGCTTAGGCATCTTGAACATAAATTATAACTACACTGCTAAAACACCGAATAAAAATAACATACAGTAACATACAACATACAATAACACACGGGAGTCTTTCTTTAATTCTGCAACTACATCACAGCCAACACACTCCATCGACAACCCTGAAGCCTCAAATACAATCACCATTTATCGACATACTAAATTATATCACACTGCTAAACAATCCTTAAACACACACCAACACACGGTACCAGCAATCCTTTCACCACTGCAGCTGCGACGGTGAAGTTACAGCCAAACGTTAATCGAGAATTTATCACTATACCGTCAACACATTCATCACGTTATCACCACATCAATCACCACACAATTTTCCCACATCAATCACTGTATAATTCTTCCACACTAATCTCCATACAATCCTAAGACGCCATGAAGACAGACAAATAGATAAGAATAGAGAACAACAGAAAGAGCGGCAGACAGACAGATTGATAGACTCATTAAACAGAAAAGTGCACAGCTCTCAGTCCCTACACTTCTCAGGCTTGAAAGAAAACGGCAGTGTTGATGATAAATTAAAATAATCTTCCTAAATTTAAACCACAGACATAAACCACATTACACAACAGGTTACCCCCAGTATAAGTATCAACTGTTAATTACATAATAGCCTGACCCTTCCACAGGCAATTATTTACGACCTAACAGAGGACAATTAGGATGAGGAGGCAATCAACTCATGAGAGAGGGATAGTAAAAATGTACGTAATTAAGAGGCAAGAAATTATTAAATTACACGGATGGCAGTTAGATAACATAATTAGAGACAAAGAGCGATAATTAAAGATACAGGGTAGCTATATAGATTCACGTGAAAAATGAAACTACCTGGGTGGTGAAAGAAAATTAAAAAGATGGGAAAGAAACAGTAAATCATGTAGTGAAAATATAATAATAATAATAATAATAATAATAATAATAATAAACTGGGTTCTGGGACAAGCAAACCACACCACGTAATAGGACTAATAAATAAAATCAATAAAGGCAAAAAAAAAAATCAAACTATCCCTTACCCCTTAATCTCCCCCCCCCCCCCCCCCTCCCCCGGTCTCCCCTCCCCCCACTTCTCCTCCCCCATCCCCACCCCTTCCCCTACCCTCGCCCCAACCTCAAGTAACCCCTGCGGAAGGAGGATGAGGGAGGGAAGGTCATGGAGATAACTGTCAAATAAAATCATCAATAAAGGTAAAAACCGAAGCAAATTAAAGAGCTAAAGAATACAATAAATAGCAAACGAGGAAAAAAAGCTCAATGTATTAAAAATATATATATATACAGTATGTATCAAATCAGAAAAATAGAAAATAAAATCTATAGAAAAAGATCAGGGTGAAAGAAAAATCTAACACAAGAGGAGAATGCAATAAATGTTAAAATGGTCTAGTATCCC
>JAGKTI010006232.1:11478-41497 GCA_018397915.1 Birgus latro | reverse complement strand
TCATCCATATAATTAAAAGCCACTCTCATGTTGGTCAGTAATCCATAAGTTCCCCCAATAATTTTGTTTATATGCTTTTCTGGTGACAAGTCATCCCGAATAATCACTCCCAAATCTTTCTCATCCTTTCTTTTACTAATCATCTCATTGCCCATTTTATATGTCCAGTGTGGTCTTCTTTCACTTATACCCATTTCTAATACATGACACTTCTTGGCATTAAAGTCCATTTTCCAAGTCTGGCTCCAGCTGTGTATTTTGTCCAAGTCCTCTTGCAGTTCTTTACAACTATCAATACATTTAATATGTTTCATAATTTTAGCATCATCTGCAAACATACTCATGTAACTATTCAAACCCTCTGGCAAATCATTTACATATATCAGAAACATTGCTGGGGCCAGGACAGAGCCCTGGGGTACTCCACTAGTCACATTTCTCCATTGTGATACCTTGTCTCTTATTACTGTTCTCATCTGCCTTCCTATCAAATAATCTCCCATCCACTTTAATAGTTTCCATGCACCCCTCCAAATGTCCTCAACTTCCACAGTAGTCTCTTATAGGGTACCCTGTCAAATGCTTTCTTAAGATCCAGATAGACACAGTCTGCCCATCCCTCTCTCTCCTGTATGACATCTGTTACCCTACTGTAGAAACTTAGTAGGTTAGTAATACATGATCTTCCTTCCCTAAAACCAAACTGTCTTGGTGTTATCACTTCATTTTCTTCTAAATACTTTATCCATCTTTTTCTAATAACTTTCTCACAGATTTTACAAACAATACTAGTAAGTGACACAGGTCTATAATTAAGTGGATCCTCCCTATCTCCTCCCTTAAAGATTGGCACAATACTTGCTCTTTTCCAATCTTTAGGTAACTGTCCCTTTTCAAGCGAGGTTTTGATAATGACATAAACTGGCCACACTAACTGGTCGGCACATTCCTTCAGGATCCATCCAGCCACACCATCTGGTCCCATTGCTTTTCTCACATCCAAATCCTTCATCAGCTGTAGCACCTCATCCATGTCAACTGTAATTTCGGTCATTCTCGTCAGCCTGGGTTCCATTTCAGGCTCCCTAAATTCGTCTTCCAATACATAAACTGACTGTAGCTTGTTGTTCATTATTTCACACAAGTCTTCCTCTCTTTCGTATGTTTCATTTCCATCCCTCAGTCGTATTATACTGTCCTTAACTCATTTTGCCATTTACAAACCTATAAAATAGTTTTGGCTCTTTTTTACAGTTAGATACAATATCTTTTTCGTATTTCCTTTCCTCTTCTCTCCGTATCCTTACATATTCATTTCTAACCTGCTTGTACTCCTCCCAGGCCCTTTCACTATACCTTCTTCTCACTTTCTTCCATGCTTTTTTTCTTGCCTCTTGTGCCATCCTACATCTGTTGTTAAACCATTCTTTCTTCCTTTCCATAGCTGCAGAAAATTTTGGGACATACTTAGTAACTCCTGTTTTATATACTTCTATCAAAAACTCATATTTCTCATCAACATTTGTGATCATATTCATTTTACTCCATTCTACATTTTGGAAAAAGTTTCTCAGGGAAGCAAAGTCTGCCTTCCCATAATTGTATCTATTTTCTCTGTGTTTTTCATCTCTTTCTCCTTCCCTCACTCCTACCACATCCATCTCAATTACCAGATGATCACTTTTACCAAAGGGGCACTGGTAGGTTATGTTCCTCACATCATTTGGGTCCTTTGTGAATAATAGGTCAAGCCTGGATGGTTCATCAACACCCCTAATTCTTGTGTTTTCTTTGATCAACTGGGTTAACATGTTTTCCATCATCAATTCCATTAATTTATTTCCCCATGATTCTTCATTGTTCCCAGCATCCATACTTTCCCAATCAACTTCTCTACAGTTAAAATCTCCCATTAATATTAATCTATTTCTTCGTTCAATTAACATTTCTAGCCTAATAATGGATTCACTTATTAACTGTTCGTAATCTTCCTTCGTCCATGCCCTAGTTTTGGGGGGCATATAAAAAACTATTACATCCGTTTTTTCTCCATAATTGTCCTCTATTTCAACTCCCAAAAGTTCAGCCTTAGTATTTTCAATTTCTATATTCTTTACTCTTAGGTCATTATGGGTTAATATCACTATTCCTCCCCCAAATTTGCCTTCTCTGTCCTTCCTCCAAATCTTATAATTATTCCAGCCAAATAATTTTATATCGACATCTCGGGGCAATTTAGTCTCTACTAGGCAAACAATTTCAGGTTTATTTTCATTTAAGTAGTCTCCAATTTCCCCTTTCTTAGATATTAATCCATCTACGTTACTATACATGATGCTCAGATTTGCTGCACTGTTGTTATCTTTACTCGTTCTTCTCTTTTTCATATTCATATCCATCCCCTTTGTTTCCTTCACGTCTAGTTCTTCACATACCACTTCCTTGCCTTCATATCCATCACTCTCCAAAAAAAAGTTTTACGTTCTTCCTCTGTCCTCCTGTCATTTTTTTCCTTTACTTGGTCCTTCAAAGATTTTAAGACTTCTCTTTCTTCTTCATTCAAGTCTTTTCTTACTATAATATTTTCCATTCCTGCCTCTTTACTTAGTTTCCAGGTCACCTTAAGTATGTCATTTACAACACTTTCTGAAGACATCTTAACTCTCATTGGTCTTGCTTCCCCTTTCTTATATGGCCCTATCCTCCTTACTTCCTCAATTTCTTTTTCCCACTTGTTTCCTTCGGGATCGATCTTGTCCAATATTTGCCTCACCTGATTTGAGTCTCTCTCGAGTCTCACAGACCTAACTTTTTCTTCTTCCTCCCTGTTTCCAAATATTATCACACATCTGTTCCTTTCTACTGTTTCTCTCACTATTTTCTCTTTTTTCTTCAATATTTTCACTACATTTTCTTCCATTTTTTTCTTGTTCATTTCCCTTTCTTCCTGAATAATTTCCCTTAAACTGACTACTTCTTTCTGTTCTTCTTCCACATGTGCCCATTTTGCCTTTTGCTCTTCTAACACACTACTTACCTTCTCTGTTTGGTTACTGCTTTCTTCTAGTTTTCTCCGTAATTCAATATTTTCTCGTTTTAAATTCTGGATCTCCTGGTTCGCTGTCTCATTGGCCTGGATCAAACTCTGTATAGTATTTTCGGTCTTTTCAGGCATGTCTCTTGATACTAGATCCTCCACTTTCTTTTCTAGACCACTAATTCTCATAATCAATGTTTTAACCAGGTCCATTACATTTGTTTCACTGTCAAATCCTGGGAATTCCGGTTCTCGAGTGTTTACAAGGTCGGCCATCTTTAAGGTCGGTTACAGTACTAAACTGAACAGCTGTTCCCAAAATTCCTATAAAAACATTCATGTATACTTAATGACAACTGTTCTTTACATTTTTGATAGACTATAATAACTTGCAATACTTAAAATTATTAACAAGACTGGAGACAGGACAATTCCTGAAAACTACTTAGGGTTTGTTGAGGCGGTTTGAAACGTCTTCTCGCTGAGGGTGCCACTCCGTGTGTGTGTGTGTGTGGATGCGTGGTTTTATATATGTACAAAAGAAATCAACGCACGATTCATATATATGCTGATATCCACAAGGAAAAAGGAAACACGAAATATCCCGAGCATTTCGTGTATTCCCATCTTCAGGGGAGACAGTGTCCCACTCACCCTCCACTGATGACGAGAATACACGAAAGCGCTAGGGATATTCCGTGCATGTGTGTGTGTGTGTGTGCATGTGGTCCACTGGTTAGCACATGGGAACCGCGACTGAGAGAACCCGAGCTCGAATCCTGGTCCCGGTCGGACTTGTGGACTCAGCTCGTCTCCCTCGTACCACTGGGAACCTTGATGTACAAGTGGATGGTTCGCCTTGATCCCCGTGGACTTGATAGGCGACCATCCTCCGCTCATCAAGTTGGGCCGCTTGATTAGTCAAGTGGTAGTTCTTGATCAATTTCTCGCGAAAACCCGGCTTTTGGCCGAAATATTGAAACACCCACACTCGTAGGTTATAATACAAAAACATATGTGGATTTTTTTTTTCCTGCCAAGTTCAAAATATTATATGAAGTACATGTAGCCGATGAGTATGAAATAACGCCATAGGTTGCTGCAGTGCAGAACTTACTCGTTATGGCACTAGGGCAGAGAAAGGTATTGGAAGAAAGGGAAGAGATGGTGAAACATGGAAATATCTACAAGAGTGTGTGAACAGAAGACATAGAGAGAGACTGGAGATAAATGGGCCCCTTTTAGTCGCCTCATGCATGCAGGGATACTGGGGAAGAATCTTCCCGCCCCTTCCCAGGGGGCAGCAATCTTACAGAATTAACAGGTATATTTCTTACTTGTGAAATGTAATGTCAATATGCCATCTCTCTTCGATTGATTCCTGTGCCCATTTTCGCATCCGTAAGCTGTACAGTGGACGCTACTGTGGGAGACCATTATTATTTAAATATAGGAAACCCATCATATGATACCTGAGAAGCACGGTAGCAGTGTAAGAACACCATACTACCTTTTCAGGACATTCTGTTGACAGGGCAGAAAACAGAATTTGTATCATTAAGCACAGAGTGTTACAAAAGTGGTGAGATGAGGACCCAGACTGAAACAACCACTCCATAGGGAGACCACAGTAGGAGTGGCGCGATACTCACCCCATGGAGGAGCCACGGACCGGGTGTTGAAACACCCCCCCCCAAGGGGAGACCACAGGGAGGCGCATAGGGCACGTGTAAGGCTCATTCAAGACGGGCCTATGTCCCCTACTACCTTGTACCCCTCTTCCCCTCAACGGAGCCAGGAGCAGGAATGCCACCCTGGCAGACTGCTCTCCAGCCGGGTCAGCTCTCGCCAGAATTGGGGTGGGGCTTGTAGATATACAGCCCCAGACAGCACCGCGACAACGGCCAGCGTCCGCGTCAGGGAAGAGACAGCCACCGTATGTTCTTCAGCTGTTACCCCTTGCAGGACCGTGGTGATGGCCATCGTCCGCACTGGGGAAGGGACGGCCAAAATATGCCCTTCACCGGCAGCCACTCCTGGGAACAGCACCACGGTGACGGCCACCGTCTGCACCCGGGGAAAATTGGCCACCGTGTCTCCCTGCTGTGGCCCCAAAGAAGGGTAGAACCATGATGACGGCCACCGTCTGCACCGGGGAAGGATCGGCCACTGTCCGTCCTTCATCTGCCACCTCCTCAGGGAGCAGGACTGCGGTGACGGCCACTGTCCACACCAGGGAAGAGACAGCCACCGTTCGCCCTTCATCTGATGTCTCAGGGGCACGTGGAACTGCGACAACGGCCACCATCCGCGTCGGGGAGGGATCAGCCACCGTACGCCCCTCGCCCACTACCCTTGCGACTACCCCCATGGAGGACATCCCTTGCTTGCCTCACCGCCCACCCAGAGGCCGAGCGGGACACCCTTCTCTCTCTCCCCACAGGAGCAGTTCCCAGACAGAGTTGCAGTTGGAGAAGATCTGGCGAGGCCCTGTCGTAAGCCTAGGAGTCCATGCCCTGCAGCCAGCACCCTGGTGATGCCCCTCACTGTCGGACTCCACGGGGAAGGGATGCCACGGGGAGCTCCTGACAGCGACTCGACCAGAGAGAGACCGTAGCCCCCAGGCCCCTAAGGGCACCCCCCCCAGGACTCTCGTACCCTCCCCAGCCCCACTGGCAAGTGGTCCTCCTCCAGGAGCAGGCGATGGCAAGCCCACCTGCTCACCCCCAGTCCAGATGGCCACCTTCCCCATCGAGGCCCCACTAGGGAAGGGCCTCCCTCCACGCTACCCAGCAGCCCACTCCGGACGCCCCAGCCCCTGGCAGTAGTACCATGCCTCCTGCAGGAAGGCACACCTGACGAGATTCCTCCCACACCCAGAAGACACCTGTGAGCAGCCCAAGACCACAGCAGCCTGGACCAGAGTCCACCAGTCCTATTGTGTCCCCTTACCTGTTCAGTGTATAACATTAATACTGTATTCTGTTCTATGTTGTAGTTGAGGTAATATACATGTAAGGTTGGTTGACCCGAGTTTTTATGCCCTGTTCCTCGTTGTACACTCTTGACCCGGTCTCAAAAGGGAACCCCAGCTCAGTAGCTCATGTTCAGAGGACAAGAAGTCGACCCTAGAACATGTAGCATAATAGACAAATCTTAGAGCTAATAAGTGAACATGGATGAAGAAAGTGTGGCCAGTGTGAACACTTTCATCAACATGAATGAGGATTGAAGATTGATAAATGCAATAGGACTTTCGTTACATGTTCCGTATACACAATCGCACTATAATACTTAGCTTTTAGAGAAAACATCACATTGCCAGTCTACTAGAGGAGTGGCAGTAACATTGTAGGAGACACTGAAGAGTGATGGGGAATGGGAGTGGATGCAGATATCATCAGCATAGATTAGGATCAGACAGGAGCAAGGGATAGGACCTAAAAGATGGAGGAGTCTATTTTCATGAGAAGATTGAAGAGAAAGTGGCTCCCCACACTAAGGTGTGCCAAGACTGAAGGGTTGGTAATCACTGACCACCCCACAAAACAGAACCCGAGTGGCAGAACAGGCGGCCAGAGACACCCAGGTGAGCAAGTTCGTCAAGGATGATGTCATGGTTTGCGATGTCAAATGCAGCTTTGAGGTCAATGGAGGCTGTACATGAGGAGGATGTGACCTAGCAACTTAAGATAAGTTTTAGCAAGTACGCCATTACAAACATCGTTGAGGCATAGTAAGGCATAGAAAAGGTGGAGTAATAGCTGCTGAATTGATAAAGTCCTTCTGTTGCTTAAAGTAAAAACATACATTTACCTAAATAAAATACTGTAATAATAAAAGACATTGCCGAAATGAAGCAGTTTAAACTGCATGCTTGTCTATGGTCATTTAAAACACCCATAAAAACTCAGTAACTCTCATCTTACCTTTCTCTCCTCCATTTTGTCACCCTCCACTCATTCCAGGATCATTAGGGCATTAATTACGTGTAGAAAAATGGGGTACAAAACAGAATATCCTCATGATCACCAGCGCCACGTAAGAGACGGTGAGTGCGAGTCACAGGAGGTACGTTTCACGTCTCTTATATTGCACATCTATAAATACCGGTACTAATACGCAGCCCAATTACTTACTCAATTGATTGGTATTCAGTACTGATTAAATTCTATAGGTATATAAATAATGATATTCAGTGGCATTTACGGCATTTTCAGCATAAATTACGTGGTATATTTGGCACATTGCATTAACATGCACTGATGTTAATGTAAAGCTGTTTTTTTTATCCAACTTGATTTTTCTTTTGTAATTACTCAAAGTCTACTTAACCCCTTAACCGCGGGGTTGATGGAGGCGGTTCCTGCCCGTACCACGGGGTTGATTCGCGCTCCGACTCACCTTTTAAAAATATTTGCCAAAAATCAGTTTGTCCTAGAATATTATAATTACATATGCATATGGCACATACTTTCAGCTTTCTCATGGGATGTTTTTTTAGCACTCGTCGACTACCGTATGACTTGTGGAGACCTCTGAAGTTGGGTAACGAAGTCTCCAATTTACACTTCCCAACAGCCCGTAATATGAATACCAATGCCTGATATTATCATTAGAAACACTAATCAATTATTTCCCTGGAGGTTTGATCCATTGACACCGACCGCCGCGGTTAAGTGGTTAAACAATCACTGGTTAGAATTACTTTTACATTTTCATATATCGTAATTAATGATGATCAGTGGCATTAGCTTTGCTATAAAAATAGATTATGTGAGTGTTTTGATCCTTATGGTACACCACTTCATATGATGGAAGAAGCCAAAGATGCCAGATATTTCTTTCTGTCATTATTTTCACTACCTCTGTTTTAATATTATCTTCGTTACCTCCACATTTTTTTTTTTTTTAACCCCTGAACATGGATGACTTACGTTTAACTTACTTTTTTTAATACCGGATGCTTTATGAGACTGGCTGTGAATGAGGTGGTGGGGGAGGAGGTAGGAGAGACTGGAAATGAAGGAAGGGAAATTAGGGAATGGTGAGATATCAAGCGAGGGTGTGTGAATTGAAAGAAGGGAAGCCAAATGGCAAAGGACATATAGCGATGTAGAGGTGATTGTTTGTGGCCAACTCTTTCATGACTAAGAGGTTTTAACCCATCTGAAAAAGAAAAAATGGATACTAGGATATTTAACCCTTCCATATACACTGTACTCTTTTCACCCTAACTTGGCCCAAACTTGCCTTCTCTCCATCTTGAATAGTGAGTTGGAGTAGATTAACTCTAAAATATGAAGCTATTCAGCAAGCAGTGCTATGGAAAGGACATGGAGTCACAGCATTGTCTTATTCTGCCACTGAGCTACGGTGAAATGAACTAAATATGGTTGTAAATATGGGCCAATTTTGATTAAAAACAATAATAGTAAAAGCAGTAGTACTAGCAGCAGTTAAAACCCCAGGCTCATCTGAATGTGAACCCAATATACTGCAGGCCAAATTTATCCTTCATTCACAGTACACCACCCTCTTTTCAGGGGAGAGGGAGCAGCAGTGTAATCTTAGTTAAATAATAATGATAATAAATAAATAAAAATTGGAGGTACTGATTACAAGATCTTATAGATATATTTTTCATTTTCTCCCTTTTTTTTAATCTGTCTATTGCCAGATGCCTTAATCCTGTAAAGGGTGACCACAAACAAATCGCCTCCATGTCGCACTGTCCCCCGCCATTTCACTTCCTCGCAGTTCACACACTCCTCTGTCATTTACCTCTCCAGTCCATCCCTCCATCTCATCCTTGACCCCCCCTTCCCTCCACCTTATTCACATACACTCTCCTCGTCAGTCTCTCGCTCTCCATCCTCTCCATGTGGCCAAACCACCTCAGCGTATTTCTCCTAATGCTTTCTATCACATCCATACCACAACGATCCTTCACTTCTTCACTTGTCAGTCTCTCTCCATGTAACTCCACATGCTCCTCTCAAACAACTCATTTCCACTGCTCCCACTCTTGATTTATGTCCTTCCAACAAGGTCCAAGCTTCACTTTCATATGTTACAATACTGTCATGCAGCAACTTTTTGGCTTCCATATTCATTTCCCTGCTTCTTATCACTGCTTTCAAAGAACCAGCAACCTTTCTTCCTTGTTGTACCCTTACAAGCACTTCACCCTACAAACTTCCATCCTTACTCATCACACTACCCAAGTACCGTACTTCAATGCACTCAGTTTTTTTTATCCTTCTCTAATTCTCACATAGACCAAGCTATGCATTGAAGCTTTCTTCTTTTCTTCTTTCATTTAAGAAATAGGCAGCCAATACACTGTGTTAAATAGCACATAAAACATAAATATTTTGTTGGTATATATTTTCAGTATATGAAACCTAACATGGTACAATATATACAAATACAAAAAAGGAAGGCAGCATTCTAGAGGCATGGTGAATCATTTACAGTATATATGCACAATCATAGAAGCTGTTTTGCCATTGAAATTATTATAACCTACTAAAATCCCTGTAAAAATAGGCACATCTATGGAACCATTGGTAATGTAGTTCAACATTCAGTACTATCTAACAAATGTAACTGATAAGCTTTAGTGAAAAATATGAAGGCAAATTTCAAGTCTCTTCCCTCCACTGACTATGTTACTTTTCATCCATACAATACAACCATATGAAAGGAAGCAAGCATCATAAAACCTGGTACTGTATTACATGAAATAAAAAATATAGCTCGCTAAAACTTAAAGAAGATAACTCTCCTGCTCCATGGCAAGAGGTCTTAAGACTGGTGGTAGCATTTACTGTATACTGAACAGGCATTGTGCTCTTTGAATAACAAAAACACTGCACTCATCTCACTCACACATAATTCTGAATGCTTTTTTTTCTTATTTTTTGAGATGGGATGCACTTTTTGAACTCTCACTCTACTTAGAAAATGACAATGGCCCACCAGTAGCAACAAAAAACACTATCATATTTATATTACCTTTTCAATACGAAACCTGAAGCATCCACCAGAGCAAATTCCTTAACTGATATTTTTTCCCCACTTTTTGAATCCTGAGCTAATGCCTTTTTCTTAAAATATATATCGTAACATTGCACCATAACTGTTACAAGGGCAGCCTAACACATCTACATATACTCAGTTGGTGGGCAAATCATACTGGATCAATGCTAAGGGAACACTAGTTTGGTCATCTGCAAGGGTCAGAGGGCCACTAGTGGACAAGGGAAACAAATGAACAAATTTCTACTCTTAAGGTCAGGAACCTAGGATATAGTCTATTATATAATAAGTACACACCTGTACATAAGAATATTTGACAACCTCAATGAAAAAAAAAATACTGAGACCATATTAAATAAATAAAAGAATAAAGTACAGCTGTATGATGATGATAAAGTACAGCTGTACTTTCTGAACTGTCTATTTTTATATAATCACACAGTTAAACAATATGCCAAAGAATGAACAATAAATGATCAACATTTGTGACTAGAAGGCTTGGATCTCATTTACGAGACCCCTTCTGCCGCTTTTACAACCAAAGTTGAAAGTGCAGTGTTTCTCTGCTACTCAATGCTATTATCTTATTTCTTAACATCATTTAATTTACAATACATAACTTTTCTTTGTTAAACGTTTCACAGACAAGATGTTTTCCAGTTAGAAGAAACTGTCATGAACAGCATACAAGAATCAAACTTACTTATGACTGAACTATTTCTTTATGAGTGTGGTTGTCAAAAGACTTTGAGCTTTACAAAACAAATGCAGTACAAAAAATATTTTTTGTAGAAGGTTTTCTGGTTACAACTTTAAATATCTATATAACTTATTTGGCACAATTTTGACCAAGATACCAAGCATAATATGTCTATGATTACCATCACAGAGCAAACAGATTCTGCAATTCTCATTCAAAGAAGTCTTTCATATCTGGACATACGTACTTTAAAACCTAACAGTAAAAGCAACCAAATAAATACCTGTACTGTATTTAGCAATTATTCCTTTACTAGTTTATTGATCCCTAATCCAAAACTGACTAGTTACATAGTAACTAAATTAAATTCCATGTTTATTCTACATCATCCTTCCTCCCATTAAAATTATCTGTAAAAACATCCCACACAAATGATTTGAACTCTTCTACAATCTCTTACACCTATCACAAACATGTACAGTATCAAGAAAAGTTTCATATAATTTTAAACCAAACTTTTCTGGGAAATTTACATCCATTACCATGGAATTCAATTCATATGTATCATTTTTGTGAATAGTGTACTGTGTACAGTAAAGAAATATTTTGTGTTGTAAAGCAGGTGTAAACAATCAAGTACAAGTAGTGTTGCTTCAAAACTTAGGAAAGAAGTAATTTTCCAGCAACTTAGTCTACTGGGAGAGTGAGCTAAAGAAGACCTCCTTTACGGCCAAATGAGGTCCAACCAACTGTACCTACATTAGCTTCCGCTTGGCTGCCTCGTGTGGGTACAGTGCCTAAGGAGGTAGGCCTTGGTCGACCTCCTACAGTCCCAAGGTCTGCACGCTGTCCTGGTTTGAGCTGGCTCAGGCGGTTGTCAAGATGCCCTGACCCAGGGTGACCAGGTATACCCATGGGAGCCCCTGAGGGAAGAGTAGGACGTCTCTCCCCAGGTGATGGAATCTTGGGTGCAGCCATTATGATGCCTGAGGCTGCTTGCCCTGAACTGGTTACTGTGGTCACGGCAGAAGATGTGGTGGTGGGAGAGGAAGTTGTGGAACCATTCACACCTGAGGTGGCAGAAGAGTTCTTGGCACTGCTCATAATTAGGTTGGAAAGGTGAAGGAGAGGTGAGGTAGCAGGGCGGGAGGTCACTACCCCACCCACTGACAGTGCTGAGCCATGAAGACCCACAAATCTGTCCACTCCAATTGCCTGCACTTGTTCTACAAGGTTGACCTGGGGACCTGTTGGGGACTGTGGAGCCGATGGGTCACTCTTGTAAAATGTTCGGCGCAGCAGACTGGCACCATAGTAGAAGGTCTTAGTAAGTTCCTCCAGTCCTGATAATAGCAAATGGGTCATTAATGTTTACAACAGTAGTAGATGGACTGGAAGTATCTGCATATGTGACAAGTGATCTTTCTGCTATTCCTTCATCTCAACCTATTAACCTTACAGTTGATATCCTGGCTGTAGAACTTCGAAAGTCAAGCCGTGTGATACTAACCTCTTTATTCTGCTGACATTTAAATGTTTTTTCTAGCTACCACCAGTGGAATTTATTCAGATTCTATTTAACTATAGTAATGATAGGATGAGTTCAGGCTATATCTAAGCTCTCCAGATAAAAAATATCTTTAAAGCTTCAGAGAATCATCAGGTGAAATGTTCTTGAGTTGAATTTAAATATGCAATCTTTCATTCACCTGGCAACTTGTATCTTTCTGGCTCTGGTGAACCTGGACGTGTAGCAGTGGGACTGTTGGCAGGTGTAGCAGTGGGGGCAAAGGAGTTGGTGTCGCTCTTGGTGGTGCCTCGTTCATTCAGCATCTTGGCCAATCCAGTGTTGACAGAGAAGGTGGCCGTTGAACCCCTACGTGATGGAGGTACTGAGGGGTTTCTAATTGGGGTGCTGGGGGTTGGAGCTGCACCAGATGGGGCAGCAGATGAGCTGGAGGTGGGGAGAACACTCACCTGGGCCTGGCGTATGCTGGAAGATTTAGAGACATTAAAATGTGATGAGGAAATGAAAATGATAAATATCCTCCTAAAGAGAGTCCTTCTTGTAGAATGTGTTAAAAAATATCAAAACTTTTCCATTCAACTGGTAAATTAAATTGGATGAAACTGACAAACCAACTTTATAGTTAGCATGAAGACTGTAATAATTAATTTTTCCAATTTATTGTGAATATCAAGGCTGAAAACAGGAAAGAAAAGGTGTCTTACATTTGAGGTTTTACTAAATAGTACATTATATCAAAACTTTTCCATTCAACTGTTAAATTAAATTGGATGAAACTGACAAACCAACTTTACAGTTAGCATGGAGACTGTAATAATTAATTTTTTCAATTTATTGTGAATATCAAGGCTGAAAAAAGGAAAGAAAAGGTGTCTTAAATTTGAGGTTTTACTAAATAGTACATTATGATCTGATAAACTGATACTAATACAACAAGAGCACTGACTTAGATATATCTGCTGAATTACCTAAAGGAAATGGGAAGGCCTGAGCTGATGATGAAAAATATTAGCAGAAGGTATCAGGTGTAATTGTGTAACTCACTCATTCGCTCTGACAACTCATCTGACTAACAAGTCATACATCATCATCCGGACCTCCTTTCCCACCCTTGGACAGGGTGAGGAGTAGCAATGTCCAGACAGCCCAAGCTTGCCCACTCCAATGGGCCATGCTTCCATTCACTTATCATTCAAGCCCCCGGAATCCTGGCTCTTTCTGAAATGCCAAAAACTTTCACCACATTCTGTAGCTTCATGTAAACGTATCCGATAGAGTCAATCCGAACTCTGTCAAGTTATAAAGGGGTGCCAAATCCCTGGTCATGTACTTTTTCTCACAACATTCATCCAGCCACCTTGATCCCTTGTCAGTGCCTTACCCTCACTGGCTTACATACCTCTCTTCCTCACACACTCATCTACCATATTCCTTCAACTTCTCCTTGGCCTATCTCACCTCCTCCCTCCTTCAAATTAGCTCAGATATACCTTTTTCACCACTCTTTTCTTATCCATTCTCCCCACATGACCATACCATCTCAGTACACTTTCTTCGATTCTGGTGTTCACAGACTTCCTCATTCTGCATCTTTCACGAATCACATTATTTCATGTCTTATCTGCTCTCTGTACTCAACATACATTCCTCAGCAGTCCCATCTCCACCACTCTCACTCTTGGCTTTTCATTTTCATGCCACACTAACACTAAGCCTCGCACAGGTGCAACACTCAAGCCTCTGTTTTTAATCAAGGCCTTCATAGCACCAGCCTGCTCTCACTCTTGACTTTTCATTTTCATGCCACACCATAGTCTCACATCCATATGATAAAGTTGGCACTAAGACTCCTTCATGTAAGCCTCGCACTGCTGCAACACTCAAGCCTCTCTTTTTAATCAAGGCCTTCACAGCACCAGCTACCTTCCTTCCTTGTGTCACTCTACTTTCCACTTCTTTTGCAAATTTTCCTCTCTTTTCTATCACTGTACCCAGGTATTTGAACTCTTTCACCAGTTCCAGTCTCTCTCCACTCACTGCAGCATCACTCTGGGAGTCACCTTCTCTCTTGATTACCATCACTTTACTTTTTTCTACATTTATTCTCAAGGCACGACACTCACAGACATCTGTAAAACTCTGAACTAGTCTATCAAGCTCTTGTCCAGTATTTGCAAGTAGCACTGCATCATCAGCATACAACAAATGTGAGATATTCCATCCATCATTATTCATTACCAGTGCCATCCCTCTCTCCATTACTTGTGTTTTTACTTCTCTCATCACCCCATCCATATATATATTGAACAACCATGGGGACATCGCACAACCTTGTCGCACACCCACACTGATCATGAACCATTCACTTAGATGCCCATATACCCTTACACATGCCTCACTACCATCATAAAAACCCTTAACGGTACCTAACAGTTTACCATCTGCACCGTACATACTCAAAACCTTCCACTAACAAGTTCATGCCTATAATATAAAACCCTCTGACAGCTAAGATACCTCCCAGTTGAACAAAACTCCCTAATGCTAGTCTGTGTACAGTGCATTCACTGCAGAAAAAGGGTTATCAAGATGGCCACCCCTTATGGGATGAAGGCATCTGGCAATAGATAGACAGATGGTTTTTAACCCTCTCTCCTAAGATTTTTCTTCCTTATGAAGAATTGCCTAGTTCCAGCATTATTAAAACACCAGAATGTATCCACACCAGGAAAATAGTAAGCAAGAATAGTTTGATGATGAAGAGACTTTTTACCTGGACATTGATGATCATTTCTATGAAATGCTGTAACACTGTACAGGTTCTTATACCTAATTAAACTGTAATAACAGATAAGTGCAAATACCAGACTATACAGTACATGAAAGGAGGATCTAGTTACAAAATGTATTAGCATAATACAGTACATCCCTCAACTTTGCGAATTTTAACTTCCTTATGAAGAATTGCCTAGTTCCAGCATTATTAAAACACCAGAATGTATCCACAGCAGGAAAATAGTAAGCAAGAATAGTTTGATGATGAAGAGACTTTTTACCTGGACACTGATGGTCATTTCTATGAAATGCTGTAACACTCTACAGGTTCTTATACCTAATTAAACTGTAATAATAGATAACTGCAAATACCAGACTATACAGTACATGAAAGGAGGATCTAGTTACAAAATGTATTAGCATAATACAGTACATCCTTCAACTTTGCGATTCGCCAGTTTTGCGAGGTAGTTCCAACAGTCACGTATTTTGAACATTTATGAACTCTGTGAGTGATCACACACTTTGCGAGGTTGAATGGTTGGAAAGGCATCCTCTCGCACTACTTTGTGCGGAGTAGTGACGTCACAGTTCACTGGGCATATTGTGCTGCCTAGTTCAGTAGTCTGCTGCCCCACCACATCTGTTTACACCTGTTCCAAACAAAGGTCGCAGACCCTCTCAATTTCGTGGTGCTCCTTGCAAAATCCAAGCAGTCTAACCTTTGCACGAGTGTTATAATGGTGCCAGCAAGTAAGAAGACCAAGAAAAGTTTGGAGACCAAACTGAAAATGACTGAAAGGAAAAAAGCAGGTAAAGGTAACTCTGCTATTGGTCAGGAGTTCAGTGTTTTGGTGACTTCACATCAATGTAAATGCATTTTTTTTTTTTTGTTACCTATGATGTTTACTCTTCTTATTAATATTACTGTAGAGTACATAAATTCAGGTTTGTTTCATTTATCATCATAAAACTAAGAGGTAGAGTCGAGAGAAAGAGTGGGAAAAAGTGCTTACCTTGGGGAGATGTAATAACATGTAATAACAACAGCTCCACCAACTTTTACACAAAAATATAACAAATCTTAAATTAAAAAGGAAATAAGCCTACACAAAATGCTAATAAAATAAATCACTATTTCCAGCTATTATACCTTGGAGTGGCGCTGACTTGATCATCAGGATGGAGTATGGTGGAGTTGGTGTAAGTAAAGACACCAGAGGTGGACATAAATTGTTTCCCGGGGTTCTCCTCTTCCATTTCATCCTCCTCAAAGTCTGACATGGAGTACACATCAAGGTTCAGCTCAGTTCCAGTTCCACCCTGTTGTGTGATAAGTAAAAGGATGATGTTTACTAAGCTCATACCTTGGGATCTGTACTGGAAACACATTCATGCACACATGTACACATGGCATGCATGCATGCATGCACAAATGCAAAGAAATGAAAACTGCAGTAATTCAATATTACTTATATGGATATGGCTGAGGGATGAAGAAGAGAATCTGATGAATCTAGTAGTTGAATCTGGATGACTACTTATCTACTGCCATTTACTGCAGTTGCAGGAAAAAAATGCCTCTAAATCTCTCTCACAAATCACTGCTACTTCTTCTAACCACTTTAAGCCACTCTTCCTCAAGTATTCCTCCACTTTATCCCTGTATTTCATTCTTATTCTTCTTGTATTCTTTCAGTATCCATGTATTTAGTACATCCAAACTATCTCAATATGTGTTGATTTTACACACTACACCTATCTTATTTTGCTTTGTCTACACACTCAGTACTTTACATCCACCTCCCAGGTACTATTATCATTCTCATTTGTGACTTCTGCTAAACACTAATCATGGTCTGGCTAGTGTCAACTTGGAAAATTTTTCTTTAAGAATGATATGTGGCTACAAGCTTGATAATTAGCCACACGTTCATCCCTTTTTGGCAGTACAAAGAGTATGGTCACACTCCCCACTATTATGTCTGTGATAAGGAAAAAGATGATGATTACTGAGCACATACCTTGGGATCTGTACTGGAAATGCACACACACGCACACATAGGGTTGCCATATCTGAACATTAAAAAAGAGGACATTCCTGAAGACATCCTGCCCCCGCCCGACACACACTTTGGCACTATGTAACCTTCACGCAGCCGTCATAATTAATTTTGCATGTTGGTGATCGATGGAATATCTCAAATTTGTTGTATGTTGATGATGCAGTACTACAGTACTTGCAAATACCAGACAAGAACTTGGTAGATTAGTGCAGAGTTTTGCTGATGTCTGTGAGCACTGTGCCTTGACACCAAAGTGATGGTAATAGAGAGAGAAGGTGACTCCCACTGTGATGTTACACTGAGTGGAGAGAGACTGGAATTAGTGAAAGAGTTCAAATACTTGGGTACAGTGACACAAAAGAGGAAAAATGTGCAAAAGAAGTGGAAAGTAGAGTGACACAAGGAAGGAATGTAGCTGGTGCTATGAAAGCCTTGATAAGAAACAGAGGCTTGAGTGTTGCAGCTGCTAGAGGCTTACATGAAAGAGTTTTAGTGCCAACTTTTATATATGGATGTGAGACTATGGTGTGGCATGAATATGAAAAGTCAAGAGTGACAGCAATGGAAATGGGACTGCTGAGGAAAGTATGTGGAGTACAGAGAGTGGATTGAATACGAAATAATATGATTCATGAAAGATGCAGAGCAAGGAAGTAGAATCAGAGTGTACTGAGGTGGTACGGTCATATGGAGAAAACGGATAACAATAGAGTGGTGAAAAAGATACACCTGAGTGAATTTGAAGGAAGGAGGAGGCAAGGTAGGCCAAGGAGAAGTTGGAGGGATATGGTAAATAAGTGTGTGAGGAAGAGAGGTATGGAAGTTGGTGGGGCTATGGGACTGACAAGAGATCAAGCTGACTGGATGAATGTTGTGAATGTTGCAAGAAGAAGTGCATGATCCAGGATTTGGCACCCATTTTTAACGTGACAGCGTCCGAATTGACTCTATCGGATACGTTGATGTAAAGCTATAGAATGTGTTGAAAGGTTTTTGGAGTATCAGATATATCCAGGATTCCGGGGGCTTGAATGATGAGTGAATGGAAGCGTGGCCCATTGGAGTGAGGCAAACTTGCAGCTGTCTGGACGTTGCTACTCCTCACCCTGCCCTAGGGTGGGAAAGGAGGTCCGGATGATGATGATGACAATGATGATGATGATGATGATGATGAATAATATTAATATTTATTTACACCATGACTGTAGAAAATGTCTACAGCAGAAAATGTCTACAAATGAAACTGTCTATAGGTAAAAATGTCTATTCTACAACAGAAAAAGTTTGTTCTCCAATTTTGGCCTATTTGTCACAGATTTTAAGTTGATTTTTAATTCATTTATGGCTGTAATAGCAATATGAAAAAACTAACAACACATGTGACTAAAGAATGAGGAAAAACAGTACATGGCACTACATGCTATCCCTAAAACTGCTAAGTTGACAACACCATAAAAGTGTACACCTGACTCTTCAGCTGAAGAAAACTGATCGAGATCTGTACGATTTTCACTTCCTCTCCCCCCCCTCTCTCTCTCTCGTTATTACAGTTTTTTTTTGGGGGGGGGAGAAAATAATGGAAGCTGAAATTCCAGGCATTAAAGAGTTTTTAAAATTCCTTTCGGATGATGATTTTGGGACCTAAATGGAGGACATCTCCAGGAAACTACGGATGTATGGCAACCCTACACATAAACACACTCACATATAGCATGAAAGCATGCATGCACGAAAGCAAAGAATCATTCAATGTTACTTATGGATATGGCTGGGGGTTGAGGACGGGAATCTGATGAATCTAGAGAGTGAATCTGGATGACATACTGTTGCCATTTACAGCCGCTCCAGGAGGGGGGGGGGGAAATGCTTCTAAATCTCTCTCACAAATCATTACTACTTCTTCTAACCACTTCAAGCCATGTATTCCTCCACTTTATCCCTGTATTTCATTCTTACTCTCATATTCTTTCAGTCTCCATGCATTTGGTAAATCCAAACTATCTCAATATATCTCTTGATTTTATCCACAACACTTACCTTAATTTGCTTTGTCTATGCACTCAATACTTTGCATCCACCTCCCAGGTAAAGTCGTGAGCTGATGGGACAGAGACACGAGCATACACACCTTGGGATCGCTTCTACTTGTCGAGTTACGGGGGGTGGGGGTGAGAGAGAGGAAGGGAGGGGGGAGGTTGTGGAGGGGCCGGTGGAAGAAGGAAGGGCAGGAGGGGAAGGGGAGAAGAGGCACCAACGAGCATGGCTGGCTGAGTTGGAAGGTGGTAGGTGTTTATCATGTATTATGTTGTCTTACAGATTTAGGTTTAATACTGGGTGAGGTATCATGATGTCTATGATATCACTGATACAGGCTTTTCATCTAAATTTATCCTCAATTTAAGGATGCAGTACAACGATGCTTCGTTAGATTCGAGCATAAAGCCACGGTCTGGTCATACCACAAAAATGTTATTAACCACCTACCTACCTTACAACCCAGCCAGCCATGCTCGTTGGCACCTTTCCTCCCCTCCCCCTCCTGCTCTTCCACCCTCCACCAGCCCCTCTTCTACCTCCTCCCTCCCTTCCTCTCTCTCCCCCCCCCCCCCAATAACTCGTCAGGTAGGAGCGATTCCAAGGTCTATGTGCTCGTGTCTCTGTCCCATCAGCTCGCAACTGTACCATTATCATCCTCATTTGTTACTTCTCCCAAACACTAATCATGTCTTTTGGGGAAACAGATGACTGGTTAGTACCAACTTGGAAAATTTTTCTGTAAGAATGACATGTGGCTACAAGCTTGATAACCAGCCACACATTAGTCCCTTTTAGGCAATACAAAGAGTATGGTCCAAGATAAGACTCTCCACTATTATGTCTGAAAGGTCGTTTCTCAACCATCAGCTGTATCGTGGCTAACATCATGACTGTGTTTCCGTATCCAGAATTGTGGTACAATTTTTACTAATTTTCATTAACTGATATACTGTAAAAAACATCTAAGTCATGAGGGGGTATGAGTCTTATACAGTAGAGTCTTCATACAACACGAGATATGTTATACAGAACCTCGTGCAAAATCAAATTTGCACTAAAACGTGACATATACAGTATTAACATGTAAAATGGGGGTTAGGTTCTAGGAGCCTCATATTTTTCGTTAGAAATACATATATTTAAAGACAGTTTATTACAAATACGTCTCCTTAAGACACTGAAGACAGTGTGTTTACATACGACCTCACTGACTGGACACAGCAGTGCATAGGTACTGCATTCTAACTTAACCTAACTGATTAGTTTTGCCCCCTAATACTCTCCATAAAAATTTTAAATCACCAAGGAGTGCACCTATGCCTGTTGAAAGCCATCAATACAAATCAAGCAAGAACTTGACCTAAAAACATGTGAATAATGGCCACCCAGCACCACACATATTTCGTCGTCACTTTAGGCATTTATTAAAAAAAAAAAAAATGCAGTGTGAGGCTTTGAAAGCCATTAGTTATCAACAATAAAGAAAAAAAAAAAAGCTATGAAGAAGTCGTCAGCATCGAGTGATTGCATATCTCACTTCTCAGATACACATATATTCAGTAATTGTGAAAAATAAAAAGTCAGCCAAGCAGTATAATTTGTATGACAGCATAATTCACAAGAACTGAACTCACATGATTATCTTACTTAATTATTTATGTCAATACATAGTGTCTTCATGTATCGTAAGATTCAAATTTTCTTTACCACAGACCGTTAGTTCATAAAGATCGAGCACAAAGCCTTTTTTTTTTTTTTTCCCCACACCCTTTGCACCAAAGGAAAAAACATGAATTTTACTACTCCTTCATCATTAACTCTCCCCTCCAACAAAGAAACTATCCATACCGTAAACACACCCGACTCATTGTATCTATCTGATCGTTTGGACAGCTTCCACATCAGACGCCACTTGGTCCAACAACTTTACATTTTCCTTTGGAATAAAAGCTTTTCTTGTGTTCACAGTACTTTCAGGGTGCTAAGTGCTTAGGCACAACTAAAGCTAGTTTGGAGCCACGTGCTCAGAGTTCTGAGAGGAAGTGAGGAGTAAGGAAATAAGCAAATAAACACTTCTCATCACAGCGACGATCCACAGAACACTGAGGCAGGCTGTGGGCTGGCAGGTGGTATGGGTCATGTGGGTCTGGTCCGCTCGAGGAAACAATCAGCGACCGACAAAAATATAACAAAAGAGTTGTAAACAAACGCAGTCATCTGGAAATCCAATACCAAAACACACCCATCTCTCACAGTTTCTCGTGCAATTGAGTGGTATTACCGTGCTATTACATAATTATGGAAGAAATTAAATGCCAGTGTTATTGTAAGATCGCTTTTTCATTTGGTCTTAACTCACAACTCTGCTGTAGTCATTATTAATTGAAGCTATATTAAACTTCTTTTGATCTGCTGACCTTGATTGCAACACCTTCTCTTTCTTCTAGTAGGCCCCCAAGGTGTGGAGTGGCAAGTCGGGACCATTGGTGAAGGGTGAGTGATCCCTCAATAGGCTTCACTATCTGCAGCTTCTGAGGCAGCTTCCAGTCAGTGCCTCCAACACCACCATATGCACTTAACCCAGACTTTCCACTACCTGAAAGAATGGGGAGAATATTGCATTACTCAAAGAGCATGATCATTTATAAACAACACTGTACTGTACATGGTCAGTGGGGGTGCCCATCATCCACTCACTTAACACAGAGCTACTCCAAGGTTACTCTGCATTGAGTGACAAGCCAAATGATTTCCTGTAAGCCAGGAAATCATTTATATGCCGGGTGGTAACCATATAACCAAATCATAGGTGTCCCCTATGTGTCAACAAGTGGGTTGGTGGAGGGTTAGTGCTCCTTCCTGGAAAACAGCTAACAAAAAAGACAAAGAAAATGCCTCAGACCCGGACTGACTTACAGGTGACAACCAAGGACCAAACAAAGGACATGATGAAGATTGCTACGTGGAATGCAAAGGGTGTGAATGATGCGGTGAAAGAGAGAAAAAGATTGTCCAGGTGCTTAAGGATGCAAAAGTGGACATATGTGGATTGACCGAAACCAGACAGGGAGGTGAAAGGTGAGAGGGTGAGGGAGAGGGAATAGGGACTGGGTATATGTGTGGGAGTATGAGAATGAGAGGGCAAAGTAGGGTGTACATATTGTTGTGTGCAAGAGATGGAAGAAAAATATGACAGTATGGATCAATTGGTTCATGGATTGTGAGGGTAAAATTAAAAGTAGAAGTCCAAGCATGGGTGATTGTGTGTGTATATGTGCTGACAGCAGACCATGCAAGCAGACTGAAAGAAGAGGAGTTCTGGGCAAATGTGGAAGCATGCATGGAAAAGTTTGGGAGGTGTGAGAGTGTGTTTTTGATTGGAGATATGAATGGAAAAGTAGGGAATGTGAAGGAGGATGAAGTAGTTGGTGAGTGAGGTGTGCCAGGAGAAGTGGATGAGAATGGTGGTGCTCCAGTGGACATCCGTGCAGGGGGGGGGATTTGTGATAGCTAAGATCCTCTTTGGGCACAAAATGATCCACAAGTATACATGGCACCTGATGAGGAGGGTGAGTGATGAGTTGAATGAATGGAAGGCAATGACTGATTGTATGTGTGGATGACAGAATGAGAAGATATGTGCTGGATGCCAAAAGTCAAGGTACAAATACAACGGATGATAGAAAGAAGAGAAGGGCAGGAGGAAGCAGTATATACAAAGAGGGTTGAGAGGTTTGAGGAGGATAGAAAAACAGCTGAATATACCAAAAAAATGGAGGGATGACTGGGTAAATATGATCTGAAGCTGATGGGGGAGGTGGAAGGTAGTAGCAGTAGTTGTTCCCTAGGCAGTCTGGCAGAACAGCCCCAAGGTGGAAGGTGTGTGCATGGTACTGACAGAAGAAATCTGTGCAGCATGTGAGGTGGTGTGTAGGGTGAAGAGAAGATGAAAGGGATACAACGAATGGCATGGTGGAATGAAGAAGTGAGACAAGCCCGGGGGGGGAAAACAAGAAAGCATATAGTGAGAGGATTGGCAGCAGAGGCATGGAGGAAGTTGAGAGATGGAAGACTTATATGCAGAGATGAGGAGAGAGGTGGAAAGAGTAGTAGGAGAGAGTAAGAGGACAGTGGATGATGAGTTTAGATGGAATTTGAGTGTAAAGTGGAGGGATGTAAGAAAATGTTCTGGAAGGAGGTTTAGAGTAAGACAGGGTGATAGAGAAGGCAGTACGGGAGTGAAAGGCAAAAATGGCAGAATGCTGGTGGAGAAGGGAGAAATAGTGAACAGGCGGAGAGAATGATTATTAAACACAGAAAATGAAAGTAATGTGAGTATAAGTGGCTGAGGAATGGTTGGGAGAAGGAGAGAGGTGGAAAGAGTAGTAGGAGAGAGTAAGAAGATAGTGGATGATGAGTTTGGATGGAATTTGAGTGTAAAGTGGAGGGAATGTAAGAAAATGTTCTGGAAGGAGGTTTAGAGTAAGACAGGGTGATGGAGAAGGTAGTATGGGAGTGAAGGGTAAAAAGGGCAGAATGCTGGTGAAGGGAGAAAAAGTGAACAGACGGAGAGAACATTTTAAGGAATTATTAAATACAGAGAATGAAAGTAATGTAAGTACTGTATAAGTGGCTGGGGAATGGCTGGGAGAAGGAAGGAGACGAGAAAGGAGGCAGAGATCAGTAGGATGGAAGTAATGGAGGCAACGAAGAAAATTAAAATGGGGAATGCCCCAAGAAGTGATGGGGTGTGTAAGGTGAAATGCTGAAGCATGGGGGAGAGACAGTACTAGAATGGACATGGAAGTTGTGTAGACTGGCCTGGGAGGAAGGAAGAGTCCTGGAGGATTGAAAATCAGGTACAATAATTCCCCTGTGCAAAGGAAAAGAGGGTGGAAAAGAAGTGTGTGGTAATAACAGGGACATCTGTCTTCTTAGTGTAATGGGAAAAGCAAATGGTAGGATACTTATTGACAGAGTTAGGGAAATAACTGAGGAATTAGTTGGAGAAAAACAGAGAGGTTTCAGGATGGGAAGAGATTGTGTATCAGATATTCATCCTAAGGTGTTTGGTGAAAAAGTTTCTAGATAAGTGAAAGAAGTTGTATGTCACCTTCATGGATTTGGAGAAGGAATATGACAAGAGTGGATAGACAAGTAATGAGAAAAATATAAAAAATACATGGAGTAAATTGGAAGCTGTTGAATGCCGTGAAGTTAAGTATGAAGGTGCTAGGGCTACAATGTGTGTGGATGGTGAAATAAGTGAATTTTTCTACCTGAATCTTGGATTGAAACAAGGATGTGTCATGTCTCCATGGTTGTTCAATGTGTACATGGACAGAATTATAAGAGATACAAGGTAGGGTAGTATGTTGAAGCAGCCCTAATGAAAGAGGGCAGTGTCTGGAAGCAGCCTGTTCTGTTGTTTGCAGATGATACTGTATTGTGTGAAGGGGAACTGCAAGGCTTGGTGAAAGAGTTTGGGAGAGTATGTAAGAAACAGTAAAGTTGTTGTCTTCAAGAGAAATGAAGTCACTGAATGCACAGTGAGGCTGAACAGTGAGGAAATGGAAAATGTTGGTGCATTTAAGTACCTGGGTAGTGTGATGAACAAGGACGGAAATTTAGAGGATGATGTATTTGAAAGGGTACAGCAAGAAAGAAAAGTTGCTGGTTCACCAAATGCAGCAATAAGAAGTAGGAAAGTGTTCATGGTAAAAAATTCACTGCACGATGGCACTGTGATACCCTCTCTAACGAACTGAAGCAAAGCTTGGACCTTGTTGGAAGGACACAAGTCAAGAGTGAGAGCAGTGGAAATGAGTGGAGTTATATGGAGAAACAGACTGACACACGAGGAAGTGAAGGATCATTGTGGTGTGGATGCAGATGTGACAGAAACCCTTAGGAGAAATACACTGAGGTGGTTTGGACATGTGGAGAGGATATAGTGAGATAATAACAGGAAGAGTGTATGTGAATGAGGCAGGGGGGGGAGAGGGAGGGGGAGAATGAGGATGAAATGGAGAGGTATATGAGAAAAGGGTGTGTAAGTTGGGGGGGAAGGCATCAAAATGGAAGGGGACAGGGTGACATGGAGGTGATTTGTTTGTGGCCACCCCTTACAGGATTAGGATGTCTGGCTATAGCTAGATAGACTGACACACAACACTGTTCTAATAACACTGCAGTCATAATATTCTCTAGTAGTAAATACATACCCCCATACCCCTAACTAAATTATTTAACCCTATGATCACAAAAACTCTTTGGGTTTTAGGTTTCATTACTCATTTATGCACAGAGTATGTATACTGTACTGTACTGTAGGTAGAAATGTATATACAAAAATTATAATATGTAAACCATATACTGTAACTGGGACTCAACATTCTAAAGATTCTTACCTGAATGACATTATACTTATGTCATACCTCCTCTTAAAAAGAACAGATCTAACAGATTTAAGTGTATTACAGCTCATACCTACTTCTGAGTAATGCAATACAGTAAAGCTTTTTCATAAGAATTTTCTCTCCTTGTGAACTGAAAAACATGTTTATGTAATTCTCTAAGGAACTGTAAAGTACTGTACAAGTAAGTGAGGTAAAAATTAACACACACACATCAGTTGTATTCATGGTCACCCACAATATGGTGATTCCACTAAGAGTATGGTGTCATCTGACTTGGTGACTGACTGACTGACTGATGACTTAATTCAAGTTGTGGAAGTGGTCAGGTCCCATCAGGTAAAAACAATCTGACTACATTAGAAATGATAGTGATGTACTCTTACCTGTTGACATAATAGAATCTGGTGTGCGGCAGCCATAAGGTAGAAAGTGTGATGGGGTGCGATGGTCATGTGTGGGTCCTAGACGGCGCAGACAAGAGTCCAGATCAGGTGTTCCAGGCCACCCAGGCACACCCAGCTGACTACCACTGCAACAATTCAACACCCCATTTAGTTACTTCAACTGATAACCCCATGAATATGATACAGGTAACTATTTTATGGTTTATTTCTGAAACTTCCACCCAATTGTATTCAGCTTAGGAGAGACTTTTTAAACTGCAGAGACAGGTATAGCCTTCATTAATCACTTGCACTAGGTTATTTTTACTTTAATTTGATATTTGCTATTTCTCCATCTTGAAAACCAGGCTGTAACGAGAGACTAATGGCAGAATATGGTGCAAGCCATGACAAGGTGCTTTGAAAAGAATGCAGAACCATAATACTGTCCTACTATGCCACTGAGATACATGAAATACGTTGTAAATAAACAAAAATCTGGGTCAGGTTAAGGTAAAATAGCTATAGTAGGTACCCTTCCACATTGAATATGAATGTTTAGTTGAAAAAAAGAAAAAAAAAATGCCATCAGAGTGGATGGGTTAACATCATATTTATCTTGTCTTGTACAACGAGCCGTCTTGCACAAAGAACTTTCAGATTAATACACTTTTAAACTACTGTGCTGTTTGAGCAAACTTCAGATTCAAACAGACCTTTAAGTTAGTGCTGTTTGAGTAGATTTCTGGTTCAATTTACAATATTGTACCTCTATACAGCCATACTCCTCAGTATTTTAGCAAAAATTAGATGAATAGAAATGTCTTATCATAGCCTAATAAAAGTACCAATATTCACAAATTAAACTGAATATTCTGGATGCCCTATTTTAAAGTTCACACACCTAACATACTAAAATATATCATTCTGCAAACAGATATGGTTTAAAATGTTCATGAATGTTTTCTTCCACTAACAAGTAACCAATTCTCTTACATCTACTGTACATGATACAGGTTTGCAAAGTACTCTAAAGGTCCAAAATGCAGTACAGGTCTCCCTCGTTTTACGATGCTTCATTTTACGATATTTCGCATTGATGATCATTCTTCTTTAGTACCAATCGCTCATTTTATGATTGAGCTCCCCTGCATTTATGACTGGTAATGTGGAGAAATCCCACGCTCACAGGCAGATCACCTGAGAGTTGCGTGGCATACCCACCCCGCGCACACTGTTTCCCGCGCTTTCGCCAACCAAGCATCACTGGTTCTGAGACAATTTGCCATCAAGTCAATTCGCCGTCAGACAATTCGCTGTCAAAACATGGACGATTCCCCGTTAGGACAATTGGCACCCTAGACGATTCCCTGCGATTCTATAAATACCTGTATACTTATTAATTAATCAATACTTTAACAACTATATTTCAGGGGGATCCATCAAAGTCTATGTTCAGTAGCACAGGCTTTAGATATTATTTATTAGCTGCACCTTTTGTCAATAATTAACTTGTTTCTTCCTCACTGTAGTCGCCTCTGAATTATATTCTAGCGTCGCCCATAGCTGTCTTCAGTAATGACGGCGAATTGTCTTGTTATTGCTGTAATGGCGAATTGACTTGATGGCAAATTGTCCCAAAACCGCAACACTGCCCAGTCTCACCCACGCACTCGTTCAGCTTACAACCACTGTGCGTCTGTGTGCGTCAGTGCCCAGGATATTACTATTTTTCCTGTTCTTCGTACTGTACTGTATTTCATGTTGTTGTTTATGCTATTTCATGTCTTTATGTTTGCAAATGCACATTCATATGTGATTCAGATGCACTACAATTCATAAAACATCATTATTATTGCATATTAATCACTTGTATGGGTGTTGGGTTTCTTATATACGAGTCCAGGAATGCATCCCTATTTTTCCCATTAAACCTTAAGTTCGCTATACGATATTTCAGGATACAATCGCCTTTCTCGGAACGTATACTGATCGTAAAGTGAGGGAGACCTGTATAAAGAAACTCACGGGTAGTTGTCCTCAGAATCCGTATGCATAGAGGCATCTGAGTCTGCCCCAGAGTCCAGCGATGGGTGACCTGAGCCCCCAGAGTACACTGACGAACCCCTTGACCCCAGATATCCCGCTCCTGGCCCTGTGCCACCTGCTAGGTGGGTGGGAGTTGAGTGTAGAGACCCTCCATACCCCAGGGAGTTCAGAGATCCTTGTGACGATCCAAGACCCGAGTGTTTACCAGTGAGCCGCACTGTGTCAAATGTACGCCTCATGTTGTTGCTGCAATGGAGAAATTTACTTAATAATTATAACACTGTCTGGGAAAAGCAAAACATAACTGACTCCCAGTGAGAAAAGAGGACAGTAATTTGATAATGGTATTCTACAGAAAGCAGGAGATCAGCAAATATCTTGATGGCAGAAAAGTAGTGGGTGAAGTTAACATATGTGTCCCAGTGACAAAGATAGATACATTTTATGTATATGAGGACCAAGCCACTTTCTGTATGTATGATCAATAAAATCTGTTTGAGGTGAAGAGTAATTCTATCTATCTATCTATCTGTTGCCTGACGCCATAATCCCGTAAGGGGTGGGCATTTGACTTTTGAGTTATTTCTTTTACAAGGAGGGGCACTAACCCTCCACCAACCCACTTGTTGACACGTGGGGAGCACGTACTGTTTGGTTACATGGTTACCACCCAGTGGTATAAATGGTTTCTTGGCTTACAGGAAACCATTTGGCTTGTCACTCAACGTAAAGCCACCTGTAAAGGAAAGAAAAACAATAAGAAGTGACAGGAAAGATGGAAGAAATAGGAAGAGAGGAGGGCAGGCACAGAAAAAGAATGATGAAGACGAAGGAAGAAGTAGGCAGCACTGCATCAAGTGAGTGGGTGATGGTTGCCACCACCTACCACTAAAGAGTAATTTATGTCCCCCCCCCAAATGACTAAGGTTAAATGTACTGCTTAGCAGTAAAAATTGCCACAAAATGTACATCACAGTATATACAAAGCAAAACAATAGTGTACAGAGTTTTATGGTGACAGTTTATCATGATAATCTATCTCCTAACACACCAAAACAAACAAAATACAGGGATATAATGCCATACACAATACTGCACTGTTTTCTTGTTACAGCAGTACAATATACTGTATTTAAGAAGTAAATACAGTATATACAATAATTTATTTACACATATTTACTGTAATTTAATATGCACTGTGCCTCTTATACTGCAAGTCCTTCTCATACTACCTAGCATCTTTACTTGACAAGAAAAAAAAACAAAGAATCTTATACATCAACAGTAAATGGTTTGGAGACAGAATGTAACCTCCACTTTCTTGCACTATATGATGAGTTATTTGAAAGGCATATCTGGAGTTACCTGGAGAGACAAGCGAAAGCATGAAGAAAAATGTAAAAATAGCAAAGTGTAGGTAGAAGTGATACAGATGTGGTCAAGAGGAATTGACTGAGGTAGTAAGGAAATATAGAACAGGTGGACAGCAGGAGGAATGAGTCTGTATGGAAGTGAAGTTAGTGGAAAAAAAAATAAGCATAAAGTAGAAAGACAGTGTGGTGAATACTTGAAGAAGGAAGGACTGGAGTGGCAGTGAGAAGCAGCAATGACTACTGACAGATATTCGTAGGCTTGGCAGCATCTTTCCCACAGCCACCTTTTAACCCTGGGATTGGCTGCTGGGTACAGAAATAGTTAATTTTGTTGCAGCTGTATATGCAAAGCCCTTAATCAGTACTTCATCCAATACTGGTCAAATTAAGTAGCTGCAATCTGTGCTTGTGATTATTCTGTGCATGAGTAACTCTTGTTGATAAGGGTACAGTATCTTGCACCTGACTTCAATGCAAGTGCTCATTAAATTATCATGCAGAAAAAATTTACTGTGCAGTGTGAATCAGCACATACAAACAGACTCCTAATATTATCATAATTATATAATACTGTACAGCATACAGTTCTTAACATGATGGGACAACTC
>JAGKTI010006232.1:1009-11079 GCA_018397915.1 Birgus latro | reverse complement strand
ATTTTGTCTAGATTTTAGGAACATGAAAGAACACTGGTGCAAGCAGTGAGCTATGTCTTCTTGGATGACCAGTACCTGATTTGGTACAGAGCAGACTGTGTTAAGCCACACATGGGAAGAGCTCCATGCTTGCTGTTGAAGGAGACATACTGTCACCACCACAATTCATCATTTATAATTATGATATGAACTTAGGACTGTAACTGATACCAGAGTTACATTTGGTGTTTAATATCATACTACTCTATGTGTTATAATAAGAGGATGAGCTGAACACTGCCTGATGTGATAATAAAATTTTGTGATGGGCTGTAAACTAATACTCCAGAAAAAAATGGAAAAAATGGTCCAAAAAGTACTCAAAACCTTTGGTTCAATAAAACAAACTGAAAACCCAATGACGATACCAAATAAATATTGGAGTTACTGTAGTATCAATCTGAGTGCACATCTCAAAAATCATCAATGACTGATGTTACTCTGTCAGTGTAATATGTTACATTAAAGCTTTTGTTAAAAAAAATTATGCCATAAAACACTACACTGTAGTATCAACACCACTTAAAAAAAAAAAAAAAAGTGACAGATGGAATCCCACTTTCAGTGAAGAATGTTTATGCTCAAGAAAATTAAGAGTACTATACATCAAATACAATGAGTTGCAGACACATGCCAAACTACCAGTACCTGTTCTCAGCTAACAGAGGAAGAGCAGATGATACTGTACCACAAATAAAGACACCACCAACTGAGAATCATGGCATACGTAAGAATCACAGTACAGTATTATGAGACAAGACTCATGTGTAAGGAGTGTGTATTAATAAGAACGACTAAGAAAAAAATATTAAAGAGATTTATAGCTAAGAATTAAGCCACGAAAACAAAGAAGAAACAGTTAATGATTAGGATATACAAGTTTAGGTGAAAAAAATGAGGAAATGAAGATTCAGTAACAGGAAACATATCACACAGGCAAGAATGCAAAACACTATGACAGAATGATATAGTAATATTGTTCAGTACAGTGATAACCAATGAACAGATTCTAATATGGACAGATGATGTGTACATATGACACAACAACAAATAATGTGGATGTCGGAACCAAGTCACATATAATAAAAGTGACACACAAAAATGTTAATACCATGGAATACACAGTAAAATCAAGAAAAAAAATAAAGAATGTGACATACAAGATAAACATGACCAGAAAAACTACAATCAGGGCAAAATGTAAAACTAAGACACAAAAATGAAAATAATACACGCGATGTAAAAGCAATGCAGTACGACAGAACCATTCATTTGGCATCATTAAGTAGTCACCTGTGCATATAGTATCGTTCATTTAAAATAGTATAACATAGATTTTTACGTCAACTGTGATACTAACGAAGAGAGTTAGTTTAGAAATGATGTACAGTGTTTAGTTGGAAAGTAACGTATTGATAAGAAGGTTAGGAAAATAATTTGAAAGCCGTGCCATGCGCTGCTGTGTTTGAGAGAGGCAAGCGTCAGGGAGAGTCAATGCTGAGCCGCGGCTTTCAAATTATTTTCCTAACCTCCTTATCAATACGTTACTTTCCAACTAAATACATAATTTCTAAACGAACTCTATTAATTAGTATCACAGTTGACGTAAAAATCTATGTCACACTATTTTAAATAAACGATACTATATGCACAGGTGACTACTTAATGCGGATGAACATGGCATAATACGGCCTCTTTGTCTCTCAGAAAGCGGTTACTTTCAATAAAAACGATTATCTGAATAAGGAGACACTACAATAATTTTCCTTCATTACAATGGTAGCTAATCTTTGAATAGTTATATACACTACTAGTCAGCATTGCATTGCATACTCAGGTTCAGTTCAACACTTCAACTATTTTACTGAATAAAAATTATCAGCTTAGTTTCAATTTTGGGCACAGAAGGTGAAAAGTGAGAACCTCAGGAGTAGGGTGGTGAGAGGCAGACCGAAAAAATCCTGAGACGAGGTCATAGCATGTGACCCCAGGGATAAGAAACTCAATAGGAAGGGTGCCAGAGATCAAACAGTATGGACAGCTGCCATTAGGTGAACAAGGCCAACACATGCAGGCATGATGGAACCTTTATAAATTATAGCTACGACTGCTAATTTTGGCATCAGATCAATCACCACCATCATCTAATCCCGTGTTATCCCATGAGAAGCAGAGGAGCCTGGGGCTAGGGAAGCTGGACCTGATATTTAAAATGAGAGTGGCCAGCCTCACTCATCCCTGAGTGGCATTATATGAGCAATAACTCAGCATACTTAGGGCGATGCTGAGAATTTTTCATTATTTCATTTCAGTATTAAAAAAAAGTCAAATGAATGAGGTTCTACTACATACACAAATTAAAACACAGACTAAAATACAAAATTAAACCAATACACAGAGTAAAAGAGATGCACATAAATGAAAACTGTGGGAAACAAAGGAAGAGCTGTCAATCTGAGACACCTACCTTCCTCCCCTGCCTCCTTCTTCCCCACCAGAGCTGAGAGAGTGGAGTTCACTGGCAATGGAGTCATTGCTAGGGTTGAAGGGAGAGCTGAACAGACCATGGCTGCCCAAGTGGTGTCCACGACTGCCTGGCAGGTGCTGGGATGGGTAAACAAAATGCAGTTACCTTTCAGTTCAAAAACTTGGTTACCTCCTTCAATAAGAAACTATCTCCTATTCTTGTTAGCCCCAGACATTTTTACCAAGTTTTCAGAGACCCTCCTGCCTGATACTTGGAGAGACAGGGGCAGTAAGAGTTTCCAAGGGCAAGATAAACTCAAACTTACAATTAATACAATCCATTCAAAGCAAAACTTACCAAATCAATCAAATCTAAACCAACTAAAACCAATATCTGCTCAATGTCATCTATCCAACTCAGCCTAATTCTGCTGGTAATCTACCTAGATTTTCATCCAACCTGATTCATCCTCTAATACTCTAATACTACAAGTTCATCACAATCACAATAAAGTAATATCACACCTTCTTTTGTGCCCGCCTGAGCTGATCCTGAGTGTCATGAAGAAGATCCAGCACCTCGGCATATCTCTCTTTTAGTTCTGCCAATTCCACTGTCAACTCCTGCTGACACTCCCGCGCCACACCCACCATAGCTGCCAGCTCATCATTCTCACCTGTCAGGCGCTTGACTCGCGCCTTTTAGGAAAGTAATGCTCATCAGTTCTTGATACTTATCATGTATGATAAGTATTAAGAACTGGACAGCTAGTCATTCAATAAAAAATTTTCATATAGGGTAATTGTGAGATAAGTTAACTATATCTAAGAAGGCTAAAAAATAGATGGAGGGCACCATCCACCCATGCAGGATAAAATACAAATTTAGTGTACCTGTGGCTTTCAAATGCTCTTACACTGTACCTACATATAAAGAGAGTGTTGTAACAAAATCAGAATAAAGTGTCAGACTTAATGTGGCCTCCAGTATCATGAATCCATATTTCAAATCACCATAATGGGGCATTTATTGCAACTTCACACAGAAAAATCATATATATTAAAAACAGAATTCTCCCTCAAAGGTAACCAATTTATGAATTACACTACAAATTGTAAAAAAAAAAAGTAAAAAATACATTTCAGAAAAAACTGTACATCTAGAGAATGAATAAGTGAAAAAAATGACATGCCTGCAGATCAACAACTTGGGCCAGAAGCTGTGTTATCTCTTCTTGCTGTCTGAGTGAGTCCTCGGCCTTCTTGGCCAGCTCTTCACTCAACTGCCGCACTTGGAGGTTGGCATCCGCTGTGAAAAAAGGAGGATGAATTGATCATCATCATCAATACCACATGATGACAAAAGAAATATGAAAAACTATCACTGATGCTTATTAAAACTTCCTCTCACAATATACAGGTATGCCTCGATATACGATACCCCTAGATACTATACCCTGGCTTAACGACAGGGGTAGAAATACCACCATACCCCGCCTAATGATGGCCAAACCCCGGTTTAATGATGGGTTTTTATTTTTTTTTTACCAATTTTGATATTTTAAACTAAAATTGTGAGTTTAGGCTGATTTATAAACTGTTTTTAGACTCAGATTAGTGTGATTTTGCCAGAGGTAGGGTGAACATTGTCATTTTGGGGTACAGTTTACTAAGCATGATTTTTTTGCAGACTTATATTTGGCAATTTCCAGATTTTATGAGTTATTTACAGGTGTTAGGCTTAGGCTGGCTTCCTTTACAGCTATTAGGCCATTTAGATTGCTTTAAAACTAGTTTTTGGGCTCACTTGGGTGGGTTTTGGACTTAGTTGGGGGGGAAACCCAAGGCTGAAAAACACATCTCATTACATGTTAAAACTACCCCGATATACGATACCCCACCTAACAATGGGTTTTTACCTACCCAATTACATTGTTAAACTGGGGTATTACTGTACCTACAACACTGCTTGTTCAAACTCATATCATTTATAAAGGCTCCATGCTTCTATGCATTGGTCTTGGTCACCAAATGGTGGCTCTCTATGCTGCCTGATCTCTGGCAGCCTCCCAATTCTGTCCCTTATCCCTAAGGTCATATGCTATGACCTTGTCCCAGGTCTTTTTTTGGTGTGCCTCTTGAAACCCTACCCCCAAAGTTCACACTTCTCACCCTCTTCATCCAAATGTCATCAACCATCCTCTCAACATGCCCAAACCATCTCAGTCTCATCAAAACACCAATACATTCAAGTCCCATCCGTCCTCTCAACTTTTCAATCGCAATCCTAGCCCCCTCAGGCCTCATATTCAAGGATGCACTACACATGCATCTAATCACTGTAACTTTTTTACATTTGAGCTTACAAATATCCACTTTACACTACCAGTTCTCACTACGTATACAAATTCCCTTGGAAACCTCACAGTCTGTACGTACTTAGTTATAATATTACACTCTTATATGTCTCAAACTTCATTCAGCCATGCTTTTTACAATACAATCTATAAATTTTAACTAGTTAAGAAGTGATGACAGGATATACCACAACAGAGAATTACCAGTGTCTTTTTGAGGATGAACATTTCTGCTGGAACTTAATGCTCTCACAGCTTTTTTTGTGGTCAATTAGACACCTAAGTCCACAAACACACACACACATACACACACACACACACAGTTTCCCAAATAGAGTAACTGATCAGTGGAATGCACTACTGAATGAAATAGTGTGTGCCAAAATAATTCATAAATTTAAGAATATGTATGATAAAAGCGATTTAATACATGCAACAGTACGAACTTGACTCATTCCTGTTAAGATACAATTAGGTAAGAACACACACACACAGGTAAGCAGATGCATGCATACATTCTCCCCTACCTTTCCTACCCACCTTACCTCCCTACTGCATTAGACTGCACACATGAATGTAGTAACATTGTCTACTGATGACTTGAAGAAAGGATGTGACAGTGAACACACATCCAGTTGCAAAAGGTTTTTCTCGGCTGAATATAATTTGGAGACAGCCAAATTGAAATGCCTCTATGTATATTCACTGTCAGGAAAAGTAGTAACACAGGTTTGCTCTTAAACAGGTGTTTCTTCAACACTTGGGGATCCTCAAAATACTAATCTAAAATATTAGAGAGCAAGTACACTTCAGCTGATTCTGCAGAATTCCTATTTAACACAAATACTGTAGGACACTGGATACTCCATTCTGGAAACTTCTAGATCATCATGCATTATATCACACTTCATAAGATTTCCAGGTCAACAATTTACATTTTAACAATTTTTTGTACTGTAACACACTTGCTATGACACTGTCAGTCTTGCATCACAGTAGTGTTATTAACACTGAAACTCACTATGGAGTCAAGAGACGGAGCAATATAACAAACTTACTTAGCTGCTTAATGACATCTGTCACGAGTTCTTTCTCCCTGTCCTCACATTCCATGGTATCGGAGGCAAGTTTGGATGCCTCCTGTCGGAGCGAGCGATTCTCATCCTCCAGGTTCTTGACTCTGTGCTCCAGAATATCCACATTGATAAGCCGCATACTAGTCGGTGTTGCTGAAGGAATAGCAAATATATTAATCAGTATATGCAAAAGGTGTAACAACATGGAAAATAGTTGTACAGACTTGATTTGATACTGTACATTGGGAGACGCTTGCATCAAAATGTCCGTAACCCACTAACACCTGCAGCATCATGTGGGGGGGGGGACTTGCACACTACACTGTTAGTGCACAGTACAGTACTTCCACTTTTTCAGGATAGTACTGAAAAGATAGAGGTACATTACAAAAACTAAGCATTATACTGAAATGACAGAAGTACATTATGAAAACTAAGTAATATATCAGATTATTGTTTGGTTCCTTTAGGAAAGCTCTTGATAAAAGATTGTCATACATGTCTCTAGGTTACCTCAACCTTCCAAGTTCCATTTCCTTCCCTAATCATTCTTCTTTCCTCTCCCTTACGTTGCTGTTCTGTTTTCTGTCCTAAAACAAGGACATTCTTTCTAAGTTACCCTTAATGGAACAGTAAAAAAAACTTTCAGTCCCAGGACACTACCCTCAAATGAACTCCCATTTTTAAGTCACTGTGCATTGCTTTGTTGGTGGTTGGTGATGGTGACCATCATCCACCCTCTGATGTACTGCTAACTACTTCGTCCTTCACCTTTCCCATTCTATCTTTGTGTCTGCCCTCCTCTTCCTACTTCTCCCTTTCCTTCCTTTCACTTTTTATTACTCTTCTTTCCACTTCAGGTGGCTCTACATTGAGTGACAAGCCAGACGGTTTCCTGTAACTATAAAACCATTTACAACGTTGGGTGACAGCCGTATAACCAAATAATGGGGCAACGTGGAGCCTACTAAGGTTAAACTATCTGTCTATAGCCAGATGCCATTACCCCATAAGGGGTGACCATTTACCTTTCAGTTAGCTGTTTTATGGGAAGGGGTATTAGCTAACCCTTCGCCAATCCACTTGTTGACACAGGGAACACGGATGGGCTAGTTATATGGTTACCACCCAGTGTTGTAAATGGTTTCCTGGCTTACAGAAAACCATTAGACTTGTCACTCAATGAAAAGTCACCTGAAAATGAAAGAATAATAATAAAATGTGACAGGAATGAAGTGAGAAATAGGAACAGGGGAGGGCAGACAGAAAAAGAATGATAAGGGTGAAGGATGAAGTAGGTAGCACTACATCAAGTGAGTGGATGATGGCTGCCACCACCTATGGTGCCCCTTTTAACTGGGAGCAGAGATGCAAATCCGATGTCCATTCAGGAATCAAACCTCCATACTGTTCCCGTGCCTTGCTGTGACAAGGCACTGTCACCTACAAGGGGACATCTGTTCACTGCATCAGATTGCCCTGCAGGGGTGGTTTCTAACCTGCAGCTGATGGGTCTGCTCGGCCAGACAGACTGGGGTTGATCAACAAAAACAACAATACAGTACTTTGTTCACTACTCTAAACTTGAGCCATTACTCTCTTAGAGTGCTCTACTGTTCCACATCTCACAACCTTATAAAACCAGATTTAATATATCTATCCTTATTACTAATAACTACTGTATTCATGTTTCACTCCCAACGGCATGACTAAGACAACACAATTTTTCAGATGCTCATTTACTTGTGATCCTTCAGAATACTATAAAGTTCCAATTACAGTGCTCTAAACAATCTTTAGCATATTCTTGATTTACCACTTCAGTCTGCCATGGTCATGAAGTACACTTCCTAGTACCTTTAGTACTTTATATCTTTTTATGGCTCCCCATCCATTTTCTACATTTCCTAATAAAAAATCCTTGCACATAAACACAACCCCTTCTCTTACTGAATTCTCTCCCTGCTTCTCTTCATTTGTAACAGGTACTTATCCTAAATACTTTACATTTCTAAGTGGAACATGCCACTTACTTTCGCAGCTGCTTGTGTCATCAACATCGTTGGTGTAAATCTGGAGGAGTTCTGTTTTCATCTGCAGGTCATGCTTCAACTGCGTGATCTTCTCCGTTGCAGTAGCAACTTCAGCATCCAGGAGGGCATTGCGCTCCTCTAAAGCTTTGTTGCGATTCAGGAGCTGCTGTCCAATTTTGGCTGCTAGCTCAAGATCTTTCTCTTTCTGTCAGTTTTAAAGAGGACAATTAAAATTCACAGTACTGTAGTAATGATATACATTTAACATGCCTATTATCATTAAGTGATACATCATAACATGATTTAGTTTTACAGTAGACCCTCGCTACAATGAACTAGTTGGGGGGAAGCCTGGTTCAATAAAGCCAAAAGTTTGATAAATCCATGGGTCATCCCCCCAGGTGGGAATTCACATACATGATTGAAAATTAATTACTACAATATCATATTCTAGTACTGTAAATAAAAACTATACCCACTTTACACTAACTTGGCCCATAATTTCGTCCTTTTGCAGCTTACTTCACATCCTTGTCATAGCACTTCTTCATGTCTGGTACAGTACCTGTATAACTATACTGTGATCTTTTTTTACAACAATCATGATGGAGAGGGCAATTTCAGGCCAGGCTGGAGTAAAATAGGTAGCAAACACATGTACTGTACACTGTACTACCCCATTTATCAACCCTAGTTCCGTATAACCGACAAAAGTTCAGTGAACTCAGAGGTGTTCGATATATCTGAAATCTGTTACATCAAGGTCTGATACAGGGAGGGTCTACTGTACCCTTCTATACTCTACATAGAGTTACACCAAGGTATCTCCCCCAAGGCTGCAGTCATCATGTACATACCATTGCAATGGTTGGTAAAGGTGGTAGCAATCTCACTTTACCATACTGACTTTGGCAATACAGTACTGTAATGTCCAGTATTAAAACAATGAGATGGTAAGCATGCCAGTAAGTCAGTGGGATGGTGATGGGATGGAATGGCTGGTGAATTTGGATCCAGAAGGGTAGCATTTCTTTAGACTATGGTAATGCAGCATTTCCCATATGAAAAAAGCATATTCAGAATACAGTAAAAGTCCTTTAATCCAACCAACAATAACCCGATTATACCAGTAAACTGAATTTTTCAAGGTGGCACTGAAATCCCTCTAGTGGCAGGGAGTGGAAGCAAGTGGGGAAGATGGCACTCACCTGTCATTTTCAGCTTAAACCTGTGCCCAGTCTGACACTCTGCCAGTAATTCCACTTGATTTTCAGACCAATAAGTGACTGCAACAAAGTAGCAATAGCTCCCACACCTTCTACTAGTTGCGGTAGAAAGAAAACTGCTAAACGAAAGCATGTGACACTAACAATAAGTGATAACATGAGTTGTGCACGGTGAAGAACGTTAGAAGACAATGGAAGACATAACACTGGGGCCTAAACAATCTCGAAAATTGTGGCAGCTAAAGATAAACTGATGAAGTATGCAGAGGGTGAGCGATCAATGGTCAATGGTCACATCAGAAAAACTATGAAACGGCCAAAATTAGAAAAACTGGATGAAGCAGTGTACAATTGGTTTACAGCAAAATGCACTGACGGCTAGCCTATAACAGGTTTAATGATCATCGAGAAGGCTGAGCAGTACTGCAAGGATATAGAAACAGACAATGACGTCAGATTCTCTGATGGATGGCTTCACAATTTTAAACTTTGCCATGGGCTCCAGTCCCTCTCAATAGCCCCAAAAAACCAATAGTTCAAAAGACCCTCGGTCCTCTGCTATTTGGATTACGGGACTTCTGCTCTAATAGGAATGGTGAACCACAACAAAGCAAAAAAAAGATAAAGGAACACTATGAGGCATGCATTCAATAAATTACTACTGTACTGTATATGCACATAAAAATGTAGCCTACATGATCCTACATACAGTGCTATAGATTCTTGTCAGTGCAACTCTTGGCAATTTTTAAATACAACATGCAACTCAAAAATGGAATTATTACTCCAAAAGAGAGAGAGAGAGAGAGAGAGAGAGAGAGAGAGAACTATTATGGCCCTAACTAGAGTCAGTTTTAGTCTCTCTCTCTCTCT
>JAGKTI010006231.1:0-41499 GCA_018397915.1 Birgus latro | reverse complement strand
AGGAAGAGGATATTCGCAGGTTTAAACGTACAGAAATGACAATGATTAGGTGGATGTGCAGTGCGTCCCTGCGTGCAAGGCCTGGGGGGGCTGGGTTTACAATAGAAGAGTTGAGAGGTAGGATGGGACTGGAGTGTATTGGTGGTGTGATGAGGAGAGGTAGGCTGAGGTGGTTTGGACATGTGGAGAGGATGGGGGATGATAATTGGGTGCAGAGGGTGAGAAGTGTTAATACTGGGGGAGGGGTTAGACCGAGAAAGACATGGGACGAGGTCATTAAACGTGACTTAAGGGTTAAGGGACTGAATAGGGAGACTGCCAGAGATCGGGCAGCGTGGAGAGCCGCCATTAGGTGACCAAGGCCGACACATGGAAGCATGTTGGAGCCTTCAAAAACGAAAACGAAAACGAACGATTCATATAACTTAATTGGTTTTAAAATATGTATTAAAAGATATTATTAGGTAAAATTATTATTATTTTTTTAGATTATATACTTATTAACCCGAGGAATCCCATCGACGTATGGGTACTTCGCGATGTTTTGTCACAGCTACACCCATTGACGTACAGGTACGTCGTGCAATTGCAAGGGTCAAAATTTGCACAATTTTCAAGTTTCATGGATTTTTGGTAGGCATATGTGGGAGACCTTCCTCTTCCTGCTGTCAAGCAGGGATACTGCCTGGCCCCACCTAACCCCCCTCCCTCCCACACTGGGCAATTCACCTGTTAGCAGTAAGCTGGCCAGTAAAGGTATGTTGCCCCACGGTCTCTCCAACGACAAAATTCACAGTGAAAGTGATTCCTGAGGTGGAGGACAAAGATATAAAGAAGCTAGAGCAAGAAACAAGCAGAAGTGATGAAGTGTAATGTTATAAAGGATGGTGCCATATGTGGATGTGTTTGGTGACTGAACAATGCTTCTGTTGCCTATATAAATGTGTGAAAACCAATATAGTCTTGTACTACACATAAATTCGTACCAAATACATAAATAAATACGTAATTGAAAGTGGCCTGAATTAGTTAACCCTTCCATAGTTCGTTTTCTTTACCCTGAAAATGAAGGAAAACGTAAGGTTGCATGACACCTGTATCAACATTTTTAAGCACTGGATTGCGATTTCTCTATGAATTTTCGATATTTCTCACCAAAAGTGAAGGTTTGAGCCAATAAAAAAAAATTCCAAAAATGCTCGGGATTTTGTGGTATTGTAAGTTGGAAATCGGTCAGGACGTGATGGGTTAATATAGTTTTTGCATTGTATGGAAGTGGTTAATTATTATTTTTATATATTGGAAAGTAGCTATATATGCAGTTTATTTAGAGAAAATTTTAGGTTAATAATTTAATTGTGTTTAGCAGAGTATTGTAATATACTGAATCCTTTTTTTTTTTTTTCATGGTTTTATTACTGTACAGTACTGAGAATCTGATTTTAGTCATGCACCGGTATTTTAGCAGTATCAATAGCTCTCTGTTAATGAACAGAGAAAATTGTGTGGTTAACCGACAGAGAGCCAAAATATCACATTAACTTGATGGCGGTCTGCAGGTTCTAGGCAAACATCCGACATGGCATGTTTTACAATGCCATCTTTACCTTAGTGATTGCTTACCATATGATAACAAAGAGGCATGGGAGCTAAATTTCATAAAGTGGTCTCTTCTCATAAGCTCAGTCTGATGCCATTCATACCTGTTCTTGAAAGTATTATTTTACATTGAGGCTATTAACCACATTCTCTGGCAGACTATTCCATTGATTTGTCGTCCTCGCATTAAAAAGTTATTCCTCATTGTGGTCCAAGGAAGAAAATTTTGGTAATAAAAGAGGTGAAATCCATTATAAATATGATCACATATTAACCTCTAGTGGTAGGTGATGGCGACCATCATCCATTCACTTGATGTAGAGCTGAATATTTCTTCCTTAGCCTTTATCATTCCTTTTCTTTGCCTGCCCTCCACTCTTCCTATTTCTTCCATCTTTCCTGTCACTTCTTATTGCTATTCTTTCATTTACAGGTGGCTTTGTATTGACTGACAAGCCAAATGGTTTCCTGTAAGCTAAGAAACCATTTATAATGCTGGGTGGTAACCATATAACCAAACCATACGTCCTCCTTACGTGGCAACAAGTGGGTTGGTGGAGGGTTAGTGCCCCTCCCTGTAAAAAATGTAATCCCTCCACTATCCGACGTAATAGAGCCAAAGGCATGTCCGGTCAGTGGTCTTGTCCAGATAGTGGCCCTGAAGCTCAAGCACCGGTCATTTATGACCCTAACCTAACTTAACCTAACCTAAATCAGAAAACTACCTTCCTACCTCCCTACTGGACATGTATAGCACTTATTTAGGTCCCCTTCCACATAAATAATGCACACAAAGCATGAATTAATTGAATTTTAACCAAAAAATGATGATTTAGAGGTGAGTAAGAAGGCACAAGTGCTCAGAACTTGCTACCATAGTATAAGTAAGTATCGGACATGGAAATCATCTTTTCTCACATTTAATGCACTAAATTATTGGATACAAAGCATCAAATACAGTAAATGATGTAAATCGTTACCAGAAAAATGGTTAGGTTAGGTTAGGTTAGGGTAGGTTGGGTTAGGTTATGACCAGACATAAAATTCACTGGCATTCACCTTTTTCACAGCTAGTGCACTAAAATAATGAACACAAAGCATGATTTCATTTAAATTTTACCCCAAAAGAATGAATTTGAGGTAAGTTAGGCTCAGCTGTTCACTGAGTTGGCAGCTTTGTTTAGGTACAGGACATGAAAATCAATGGCATTCACCTTTTTCACAGCTGGTGCACTTCAATACTAGTGGTAACCATCTATCTATCTATTGCCAGACACCATAATCCCGTACGGGGTGGCCATTTGACTTCGAGTTATTTTTTTTAAGGGGAGGGGCACTAACCCTCCACCAACCCACTTGTTGACACGTAGGGAGCACGTATGGTTTGGTTATATGGTTACCACCCAGCGTTGTAAATGGTTTCTTGGCTTACAGGAAACCATTTGGCTTGTCACTCAATGTAATGCCACCTGTAAAGGAAAGAAAAGCAGTAAGAAGTGACAGGAAATATAGGAGAAATAGGAAGAAAGGAGGGCAGGCACAGAAAAAGAATGATAAAGGCTAAGGAAGAAGTAGGCAGCACTACATCAAGTGAGTGGATGATGGTCGCCACCACCTACCATGCATGAACAAATTAAACTAAAAGCAGAAAATTATGATTAATAAAATGGTTAGGTTAGGTTATGACTGGACATGAAATTCACTGGCATTCACCTTTTTCATAGCTGGTGCACTTCAAAACCACATGTGAAAAAATTAAATTGAAAGCAGGAAATTATGATTAACATTTATGGTAATTTTTTTACCACTTTACAGCATTTTGAAAACAGGTTAGACTTGAAAATCATTATGGTAATCAATCATCTTTCACACAAATCAATGGCATTCACCTTTTTCATAGCTGGTGCACTTCAAAACCATGCATGAAAAAATTAAATTGAAAGCAGGAAATTATGATTAACATTTATGGTAATTTTTTTACCAATTTACAGCATGCTGAAAACAGGTTAGACATGAAAATCATTATGGAAATCATGTTACACACAAATCAATGGCATTCACCTTTTTCATAGCTTGTGCACTCCAAAACCATGCATGAAAAAAGTAAATTGAAAGCAGGAAATTATGAATAACATTTATGGGAATTTTTTTTTACCAATTTACAGCATGCTGAAAACAGGTTAGACATGAAAATCATTATGGAAATCATCTTTCACATAGTTTATGCATGAGGTTAATGATATGGAAAGAACAAAAGAAATTTTGAAGTTAGGGTACTTACGAGAATGATGCCACCGTCCTGATGTATAACCCAATCGGTCATCTCAGACTCCGACAGTAAAGGGGGTATCACACGGTACCTGAAATCATGGTTTGCCGACAGAACGCGTTCCTGGTTTGCTGGAACCAGGCACAAACCCTATCACACACGTTCCTCAAACTCCGCCGACGGTCGGCAAAAACGTAAACAAATACACCATAGGTTTTCTTGTGAAACATGGGATGCTTGTGATCCCAAAGACAAGGGAATGGCTTTATTTTTTCAATGAGGGCATATTCAGCAGCTCTTGTCCATAGTATCTGCCCAGATGCCATCGTATACCCAGTGTTGAATGAACTACGATGTACAGTACTCCAGCGTGGAGTGTTGCATCCGCGCTCCCCAATGAAAACAACTGAATTATCGACATCGTTATTTCATCTCTGCACGATATAAAAGGTCCTGCACGATATAAAAGGTTATTTAAGCTTTCATAATTAATAATATATATAATGGAAAGTAATAGGCACTCTAGGAGGGAATTATAACTTAAAAAAAAAAGTTTTGTCCCTGATTTCGTGGGCACGGAATGGGTCTGGATGGAAATGAGTTTTGCCGACGGAATCCTCGGCGGCTACCGCGGTTTCGTGGGCGGTTACCACGATTTCGTCACAAACCATGATTTCAGGTACCATGTGATACCCCCTTAAGACCTTGTACCTGACACACCTTAGCACTTCCGCTGCACTTTACAATCACCAGCACTTTCCACAACGTTTTCTTTCGCATAACTTGCATCACATCACTTCACTGCACTGTACATAACAGTAAATTCCTGTGTGGTCTAGTGACGAGTCCTGGAGAATTTAGTCGCTGTCAGAGTCCGAGATGAGCTGACGGAGGCGGCGTAGGGGCTCCTTGGTGGGATGTGGTGATATGGTATCCACTGCAGAGGACTCAGAAGATAGACGCAAACTAACATCCAGTGGTGACTCCGCCGTGCCTGATGTGCTGGGCTGTGGCTCCGAGCTAGAAGGCCTGTCTTGGTGAGATGACGGTGTGGAGCGAGGGTTGACGATGGCAGGGTTGACTGGCCTGAAAAAACTGTCAATGGTTGATTGACGTAAGCAGCGACGATTCTGACGATTAATGATGCGCTGCCTGAAAGCTCGCACTTCATCCACAAGTCCCAAGGGCCCCATCTCCCTGTTGCAGTCCGGGTGTTCTAGGTAGTCGAGAACGAACTCCACATGTTCCCAGAGTGCGCTCAGCTTGGGGATGGTTGGAGTAGTGGCAAACCGTGAGGAGTCCACATCATCGTCGCTGTCCTCGTCAGAATCTTCCTGCTGGGTACTCGGACCGGCAACAGTAGATGCAATCTCGATATCAGACATGATCTGATACCCAGGATCACCCTCGTCGTCATCCAACCACTCACGCACTTCGTCGACATCCACATTGTCTCCACCTGCACAAAGCCTTGCATGGAAGTCATCCACGTCAAAACCTACAAAATCGTGCACCACGTCACTTCCGTGACGCAGCCGAGACCAACCATTTTCTAAAGTCTTGATAGAGACTTCCTTCCATACACTGGCCCAGTTGTAGATGGCAGACTTGAGGTTGTATCGGCGAAGGTTTTTGACAGTTTTTTTGTCCTCGCATGTCTCGTCCTTCCCTGCGATCGTCCTCGTCCTCGTAGACAACCATCACCTCATCCAAAAACCTCCATCGGTAGAGCCTCTTCGTTACCGCAATCACTCCCTGGTCCATTGGCTGGATGAGAGCAGTCGTATTAGGTGGCAAAAACAGACACCTAATGCAGCCATTTTCAGCCACCAACTCCTTCTCAGATGGATGTGCAGGTGCACTGTCTAGAATCAGGAGGGCCTTTACCTGGTTGCGTGGGATTTTCAGTGTCTCTGTCTGATAACGAATGACCTCCTTGACAAAGTGTTGGTGAAACCAATTTCTGAAGATCTTGGTTGTGAACCAAGCCTTCAGAGAATGATACCACACGACAGGAAGGACATCCATTAACCCACGAAGGCACCGGGGCTGCTTTGCATGGCCTACAATAACGGGCTTGAGCCGGTGCATGCCGTTAGCATTTGCACAGCACAAAGCAGACACCCGTTGCTTGGAGAGCTTTGGACCAGGCACACGCTTCTCCGTCTCCTCAGCGAGAATGTTTGTGGGTATTGAACGATAAAATAGGCCAGTTTCATCAGCCTTGTAGACTTGACCGAGAGTGAGGCCCTCCCTGTCAATCAAGCCCTTCACCTTCTGCTGAAACTGTTCTATTCCTTCGTCGTTAGCGTCCAGAGCCACCATGGGTCTTACGGTTGGTAAGTCCGTGTCGTAACTTGAATGCGAAGAGCCAACCTTCAGATGCCTTGAAGTCTGGGGTGTCCTGTAGCCTTGCGAACTTCTCAGCAGCAGCTTTCAGCTCCGTTCCATGTACCAACACACCAGCAGCACGTTGTTGTCGATACCAGATGAGCGTGGAACGGTCGATGTCTGCATACTTAGGAGTAAACACCACGTTTCGTCTGGTCTTCGAGGCGAAATCAGCCGTGTACTGCTGTAGTTTGTCTCGGGACTTCTTGATATCAAACAAAAGTGGAGCGAGGGAGGTTGAATTCACGGAGGATCCGTGATGTTGGCCACCCAGCGTCCACTTTCTCCAATACCTCCCTCTTCTTCTCCAGAGTCAGAACCACTTTCTTCCTCTTCTCAGGTGGCAGGGCCATCATCACACACATGATGAAGAAGGTGTAAAGCAGCATCAAGCCCTGCAGGAGGCAGGGTATCACCACAAAACCAAGCACTTCAGCAGCGATTTTGAGAGCGTGTTGATGAGCCAGGAGCGGAGTGGGAAATGAGACCGTGACAGAGGCGAGAGGTGCGAAAACACAGCCGGTCGGTGCGTGCGGGAAATTCAAACTGATGCAGTCCAAAAAAAAAAGGATTTTTTTCGGATTTTTTCGAATTTTTGGGCATTTGGGGGGCCGGACAGCCTACAATGTCTGAGTAGTGATGCATCCGGATAGTGGACGTCCGGATAGTTGGGAGATTACTCTCTATGTCAAATGGCCATCCCTTACAGGATTTTGGCATCTGGCAATACATATATAGATAGATATTAACCTTTTTTCACACGTGGTGCCACTGTGACATGCTGATACTGTATATACAGTACCGGTACATTATTTCCGTAACTTACGCCCTTCAAGCACTCAAGTGCCCTTTCAGCATGTTTTCTCATTTTCATTTTTGAAAACTTGGTCATGTAATTGTGGCTCTCCATGCTGCTTGGTCTCTGGTAGCTTCCCTATTTAGTCCCTTAACCCTGAGGTCATACTTCGTGATGTCGTCCCAGGTCTTTTTTAGTCTACTTCCCACTACCCTACCCCCAACATTAACATTTCTCACTTTCTGCACCCGATTATCATCCCCCATCCTCTCCACATGCCCAAACTGTCTCAATCTACCTCTCTTCATCAAAACACCAATACATTCCAGTCCCAGCCTCTCTCTCTACTCTTCCATCATAAACCTAGCACCCCCAGGCCTTGGAATCAAGGATTCACTGCACATCCATTCAATCATTGCCATTTCTGTACATTTGAGCCTACGAATATCCTCTTCTTTTATTGCCCAGGCCTCACTACCATACAGCATTACACTCCTAACATATTCCGCATACAAAGATCCCTTAGCACGGAGGGAGAGCTCTTTCAATGTCAGGAGAGGCAACAGCTCCCTGAACTTCTTCCAACCACTCCTCACTCTAGCCACAGAGCTAGCTCCTGTCCCACCTCCAGCACAACATGTTTCTCAAATAACAAAACTCTTCCACATGCTCAAGAGTATTACCAGCAAGTTCAGTCATTTCACACTATGCAATATCCACATGCTCTCCCCAACACACTGCACGTATGAAATCAGCATTATCTTGTAGTCTGCCTCTAATACCACTACTGTACATCTCTTAGGCACTCACTTATCACAAACACTGCACAAGATGGAATTACTTCCCACGCCCTTGTGACAAATCGCACAAGGCTACTCTCCCTTGTTTTTGACAGTACAGCCCCCAGCCTTTTAGCATTCTGTAACTGCCTGGAAGATACTACAAGGTATTTTTAGATTCTGACAGTTGGTAAGTTGGACATTACTAGAATCAGGTTTAGAATCCTTAGATTGTCCATGTTTCACCATCCTGTACAATTTTTTTGTTTCTTTCATCAACCAGGAAAATTCCATCAGTATTTCTTTTATATATGGTTGGTCTGTTTACTTTCATATAATAACCAAAATGACACCAATAAACTGATGATGATGAAAAGCAGTAGTTGATTTGTCAGCTCTAATGGTGGCAGCTGTGGCTCAGGTTAGAGCGTTTTGCTCTGACCGAAGGGTCAGTGGTTTTGGTAGACATCAGGAAGGGCATCCAGTCATAAAATGCTACACGCTCAAAACCAAAGCCCTCTAACCAGGAGCAACACCTTAGCCCTTATCGAAAAGGGGGAACAAGGTGTGTCCCCCCCCCCCCAAAAAAAAAAAAAGTGGTAACAATCATCCACTCACATGATGTAGTGCTGCCTACTTCTTCCTTCACCTTTATCATTCTTCTCTTTGTATGCCCTCCTCTCTTCCTATTTCTCCCATCTTTCCTGTCACTTTTTGTTACTTTTCTTTCCTTTTCAGGTGGCTATACACCAAGTGAGAAGTCAAACGGTTTCCTGTAAATCAGGAAACCATTTCCGACGCTGGGTTGTAACCACATAACCAACCCACATGTGTTCCCTATGTGTCAACAAGTGGGATGGTGGAGGGTTAGTGCCCTTTCCTGTAAAACAATTAACTCAGTGACAAATGGCCACCTCTTACTGGATTATGGCATCTGGCTATAGACAGATGGGTAGATAGATTACAGTATTTCCTTTCCATCCCCTGGGAAGCAAAACAAATTTTAAGAGCTTCTAACTTCAACATAGTTGTGAACCATTTTTAATGTGTGTTGACCCTTTTTGCTTTGCTGTTATGAGGCTGCCAGCACCATCTGTTATGTTTAAGAGCCAACACACTGTTGTCAAAGTTGCATGATGTCACACTTTGGCTGTCCATTACACTTCAAATTTGATCTTTTTTGCTTCAGTGTCACCAGTTATAATGTAGCTTAGATCTGTTGTATGCATTTATGATACGTAACTCTGTTAAGGGGCAATACGGAAAGTTTTATGTGGAATGTTAAACCCTATGTGGATTTGCAATTTTCACTCAAGCTAGTTTTCTTTCATAAATGGAAGGGATACTATTTTAAAAAAAACATAAAAAACTATATTCTTAGTTTGCAAATAGACACCAGTAACACCTCTGTAGCTTTTGTCATGTTGCTGTGACAAAACATGAAGTAAAATATAGTAAGCTTCAAGTGTTTTGCTGCAAAAAATAGCAATTTTGGAAACCTGATAGTCTGAGACTTGAGAGGCAGTGTAAGCTACCCTTACAAGCTAGTGGCCCAACCAACACAGATTGGGTTGACAGGATAGGCACGGACAGTATACAGTGGAGTTGAAGATGAGAGAAAAAGTACTGTATGGGAGTAGTTTACATTTGTGAGGATGTCTGGGGTGCAAGGGTTAATGTGGTGAATACTGACCACAGGCCACAGTCTGTATAACAATATTCCATTTGTAATTAAAGCACCCATACTCATGAGTATCGAGCAGTATGAAATTTTTGCACCAGCAATTTTACTATGCATTACTGTGAGACTGTTACATTAGAGGTAAATTTGATATCAGTTATAGGATCATTTGTATTTTCTCAGATTGTAAGCACCCAGTGTAGACTTTTCTATCTATCTATCTATTGCCAGACGCCTCAATCCTGAAAGGGGGGACCACAAACAAATTGCCTTCATGTCGCTCTGTCCCCAGCCATTTCACTACCCCACTCCCAACTCACACCCCCCTCTCTCATGTACCTTTCCACTCCATCCCTCCATTTCATCCTCAGCCTCCCCCTCCCCCTCCCCCTCCCCCCTTCAACCTCACTCACATACACTCTCCTCATCAGTCTTTCACTCTCCATCCTCTCCACATGCCCAAACCACCTTAACATGTTTCTCCTAACGCTTCCTATCACGTCCACATCCACACAGCAACGCTCCTTCACTTCCTCATTTGTTAGTCTGTCTCTCCATGTGACTCCATGTGCTTCTTTCAAATAACTCATTTCCACTGCTCTCACTCTTGGACTTCTGTCCTTCCAACAGGGTCCAAGCTTCACTTCCATATGTTGGAGTTGGTATCACAATACTGTCATGTAACAACTTTTTCACTTCCATGCTCACTTCCCTGTTTCTTATCACTACTTTCAACGAACCAGCAACCTTCCTTCCTTGCTGCACCCTTTCAAGAACTTCATCCTCCAAACTTCCATCCTTACTCATCACACTACCCAAGTACTTAAATGCACTCACATTCTCCATATCCTTCCCATCCAATCTCACTGTACATTCACTAGTTTCACTTCTCTCGAAGACCATCACTTTACTCTTCCCTACATTCACCTTTAGATTCCGTTTCTTACACACTCTCCCAAACTCATCTACCAAGCCTTGCAGCTCCCCTTCATCTTCACTCAACAACACAGTATCATCTGCAAACAACAGTACAGTGAGTTTCCAAACACTGCCCTCTCTCACTAGGGCCGCTCCAACATCCACTGCCCGACCTTGTATCTCTTTTATAACCCCATCCATGTGAACAACCATGGCGACATGATACATCCTTGTTTCAATCCAACTTTCAAATGGAGAGATACACTCAGTCTGCCATCCACACGCACTGCAGCCTTAGCACCCTCATACATACTCTTCACTGCCTTCAACAACTTTCCATCCACTCCATATATTCTTAATACTTTCCACAATCCTTGTCGATCCACCCTGTCATATGCTTTCTCCAAATCCATGAAGGCTGCATACAACTTCTTTCCCTTCTCTAGAAACTTTTCCACTAAAGATCAAAGAATGATTATCTGGTCTACACAACCTCTTCCCTTCCTAAAACCTCCCTGTTTTTCTCCAACTAATTCCTCAGTAATTTCCCTAACTCTGTCAATAAGTATCCTACCATATACTTTTCCTATTACACTAAGACGGCAAATGCCCTTATGATTACCACACACTTCTTTTTCCCCTTTTCCTTTGTACAGAGGAATAATTATACCTGACTTCCAATCCTCCGGGACTCTACCTTCCTCCTAGGCCAATCTGCACGGAGGTATACTGTCGTTCCTTGCCATGTTTTCCTACTCTAATACTTCCGACTATATCTTCTTTTTATCGTACTCTTCTATAAATTTCCTTAACCCTGTCCGGCTACTTTTTATTCTTATTCTACACATCTTATTCTTATTTCTTATCTGCCAATCTCCCTTTTCCCTGTCTCCTTCTCTCCTCATCTCAATCATTACCCCGCCTTCCGCGTCTCCTCCCTTCCTCCCTGCTTCGCTCCTCCTCCTCCGTTCATTCCACATATCCTCCATGTCTCCAACCTCTTTTCCTACCTTCCTTCCTCCTTTCCAAGTTTCTTCTAATACTTCCTCCCTCTTTCAGTCATATCTCATCCTTCCCCTGCCCTCTCTCTCCTCTTCTTTCCATCCTTCCTCTTTCCTCTCTTCTCCAGTTTCCTCCCTATCTACCCCAATCTTACATTTTTTCTACCCACTTTATTCTCCCTTCATCCTCCCAACCTTCCTCTGAACCTCCTGCTCTCACCTTCTTTATCTATCTTCTCATCTTCTTTTCTTCTCAATATCCTTCCACTCTCCTCTCCCCCTATTCTTCCACATCCATTCTATTACTATCTCTCCCCCATGCTTCAGCATTTCACGACACACTCCATCAACTCCTGGGGCTTTCCCCAATCGCTCCCACCACTGTCATCCTACTGATTTCTTCTCTTCTCACAACCCTCCTTCTCTTCGCCATTCCCCATACACTTATACTTGCATTACTTTCATTCTCTATGTTCAACAATTCGATAAAGTGTTCTCTCCATCTGTTCACTTTTATTAATTATTATTATATTTTTAGTGGTAGGTGGGGGCACTCACCATCCACTCACTCGATGTAATGCTGCTCTTGAGTGACTCGTTTCCTCTCATCCTTGTTTCCTTCCTTTCTCTTCTGTCTTTCTTTCCTTTTTTCTTTCCTCTTCCTTCTGTTTATAGGTGACTCTGCACTGAGTGACAAGGCAAACGGTTTCCTGCACACCAGGCTGGGTGGTAACCAGTTAACCAAATTATAGTGCCTGGTGGTTTAATGGGTAATTAAGGTGCTCCAGTTGGATTGAGCCTGTGCAGGTTTATATCCAAGGGGTGGTTGGAGTTTATTGCTCATGTAATGCCACTCAGGGATGAGTGAGGCTGGTCGGTCTCATATTAAATGTCAGGACCAACTTGCCTAGCCCTGGGCTCCTATGCTCCTCATGGGGAAACACAGGATTAGTTGATGATGATAATGATTTGTTTTTTTTTATAACAGAGGAGGAGGAGGAACAGGGTGAGGGAGAGGAAGGAGAAGAGGAACAGGGAGACTCAAATGAGGAAGAGCAAGATGAGGAGTGGGGGGGAGGAAAGAGAAAGCGTAAAAAGAGCAAGAAACGCAAGTCCTCCAGAGGCGAGAGAGGACGTAAGAAGCGCAAGAAGAAGGATGAAAGTGAGAGCGTAAGTTGACTGTGTGAGCTGTATTGAGGACTGAACTTTTGAAGAGATATCCAGATGTTAAGACTGTAGATTTCATGTTACTGCTTGTTAATTTATATGGTCAAAGCCACAGTTTCTTCTGTTGCACCATATCTGCATACCACTTGAAGGTAGGTCTGCCACATTCCTTCCCAACACATGTCAAAGAGAATCACCTATGGGCAGAGATACTCACCAAGCCTCTCTCGAAACAGGAATGTTAGACATCAGAGGAAAGAAGGAAATAGTAGGTGAGTTTTTGTCCTGTGCAGTACATTCTTGGCCATATTCTTAAAATTGAACATGATATATTTTCCATCCACCTCTGAACAGTATTGACTATCATGAGAGGTTCATTTTTGTGTATATCAAGCATATTGCTTGTAAGTTACTTATACAGTGGTTGTTCGTGTGCTGTATCGCAGTTGCTCTCGATGGTTACTGATTCAGTGTGTGGACTGACAATGGGCCCTCCATGACCTATGGTAACATGGTGGTGGGATGAGGCCATAGAAGCCTCATTTAAGGGGGAGGGGGGGGAAGACACTCTGGGAGTAGAAAAGGGGTGGTAACAGAAAGGAATACTTGGATGCTACCTGTTGGGCAAGAGAGGAGGCAAACGGCAAAATCAGAGTTACGAGACTTTTACTGGATAATCTAAACAGTGCTGAAAGGAAGAATATAGTATTTGGGTGGCAAATCACATGAAGCATGAAAGCAGGGATATAGATGAGCAGTGTGTGAAGAATAAAGGAAACGTCGTGGTGACAGTGAGGATGTTAAAGACACAAGGAGAGAGCATTATAACTGGTTGCTGAATGAGAAGGTGACTGGAACAGGGAAGGTTTAGAGTCAGTAGATCCAGTGTTTGGCCCTTGGCCTTTGATTGATACTGATTTGATAAATTTGATTATATGTGAGTGTGTTGTCCTTGATGACTGGCTGGAGTGTGATTATAAATGTGTATAAGAGGAAAGTTGATGTCCTAAAGTATATAGGAGAGAGAAGAGAGTTTTACTTTGCTTCTAGTGATGTGGAAAAAGCCTTTGACATTTGGGAGGTGGTGAAGTGGGCATTGAGAAAGTTTGGAGTTGAGGAGTGGCTGGTTAGAGTGGTTATGGTTGTATATGTGGGAGCTCGCACCCAGGTGAGAGTGATGGGAGATTTGAATGATGAGCTTTCCGTGAATGTTGGCATACATCAGGGGTCAGTCTTGAGCCCCTTATTGTTTGTCATGGTGCTCAAAAATCTCTCATGTGACTTATCTATTGATGACTTGGTGTTGATTGCAGCGAATGAAAGGGCGGCAGAGGAAAGGCTAGGAAATGGAGAGACGAACTAGGGCACAAAGGCTTGAGAGTAAATGAGGATAAAACAAAATAGGTAATATCTGGGACTCGGAGTGGTACTTTCGATGCAAAGAGGGAGTGTGTTCACATGCAGTTTGCCACAAGGGTGTGGGAAGTAACTCAGTCATATGCAGTGTTTGCAATAAGTGGGTCTGTAAGAAATGTAGTGGTATTAGAGATAGACTGCAAAATAAAGCTGATTTCATGCGTATGGTGTGTCAGGAAGAGCATTATAGATATTGTTAGGTGTTAAAGGACTGATCTTGCTGGAGTCTCTTGAGTATGTGGAGGAGTTCTTGTTATTTTGGGAACATCTTATGTGCTGGAGATGGGGCTGGAGCCAGCTCTGTGGCTAGGGTAAGGGTTGGTTGGAAGAAGTTCAGGGGAGTTGTTGCCTCTCCAAACAGTGTGAGGGCTCTCCCTTCGTGCTAAGGGATCTTTGTACGCGGAATGTGTTAAAAGTGTAATGCTGTATGCTAGTGAGACCTTGGCAGTACAGTAAGAGGATATTTGTTGATGAATGTGTAGTGCATCCATGCATACGTGGCTTGGGAGGGTCAGGATTGCAATGAAAGAGTCGAGAAGAAGAAAGAGGCTTGAATGTATTGGTGTTGTGATGGGGAGGGGTATATTGAAATGATTTGGGCATATTCAGAGGATGGAGGATGACCGTTGGGTGCAGAGGGTGAGAAGTGTGAATGTCAGGGATGGGGTTGCAAGAGGCAGACCAAAAAAGACCTGGAATGAGGTCATAGAGTGTGATCCTTAGGGAAAAGGGACTGTATAGGGAGGCTGCCAGAGATCGAGCAGCATGGAGAGCCGCTATTAGGTGATCAAGGCTGGTGCATGCAAGTACTGTATGTTGGAGCCTTCATAAATTATGTGAAATGATACATACTTAATTATTGCACTGATCACTCAGGAGTTTGGTGCTTCCCTCAGGTGAATAAGGTTGAAAGCAATCAGAATAAAGTCCTTGTTTTCTTCCTATAGGAGGGCGAGTTTGAGGAGGAGTCTGAGCGTGCAGATGGGGACAGCACAGAGGAGGGAACCAGGGGTCGGGGCAGAGGCAAGGGTCGCGGTCGTCCTCCCTCCGTGGCACCAGGAGGACAGGAAGGTGGTAAGAAGGCCATTGAACTGTACTTGTGTACCTTTCCATATCGTGATATTTGAACTATGTTATATTTTTGTATATCGAGTAGGGATTAAGTAGTGAAAGTAATTAACTTTTCTCATCTTTGATATTAGTTGAAGCAGCCTTTTCCATTAAGATATTTAGTGTACTTTGCTACAGTAGCCTAACCTTGGACCCTTGGACATCCAAGGGGAGGAAATGTGAGATTGGCTATTATCATTATTATTTATAGGGCAACACTGGATTAGATGATGAAAAAAAATTATCATTATCATCATTTCAGACCTCCTTTCCCACCCGAGGATAGGGTGAGGAGTAACAACTTTCAGACAGCCCAAGTTTGCCCACTCCAATGGGCCACGCTTCCATTCACTCATCGTTCAAGCCCCCGGAATCCTCGCTCTATCTGACACTTCCAAAACTTTCAAAACGTTCTGTAGCTTCACATGAACATACCCAATAGAGTCAGTCCAAATGCTGTCACATTAAAAAGGGGTGTCAAATCCTTGATATGCACTTCTCACAACACTTATCCAGCCAGCTCGATCTCTTGTCCGTCCCTTAGCTTCACTGACTTCCATACCTCTCTTCCTCACACACTCATCCACCATATCCCTCCACCCTCTCCTTGGCCTGCCTTGCCTCCTGCCTTTTTCACCACTATTGTTATCAGTTATCAGTTCTTTCCAGGTCTTCTCCACCATCTGTCTCACTGCAGTTACTTGATCCACACATCCTCTGCCACTGCTAAAGCCACCCTGTTCATCACTAACTAGGACGTCTGATCTCTCTCTTACTTTCTTTGTAATACAATAATAGTAATGATGATTATTATTAAGTGAAGCTACAGAATGTGGTGAATGTTTTTGGCGTATCAGATAATGTCAAAATTCCGGGGGCTTGAATGGTGAGTGAATGGAAGCATGGCCCATTGGATTGGGCAAATTTGGGCTGTCTGGACATTGCTACTCCTCACCCTGCCTTAGGGTTTTATTCACCCGTGTATGGAGTACAACTCTCATGTGTGGGGAGGTTTCCCACATGCAGCTCTTCTCAATAGGGTGGAGTCAAAGGCTTTTCGTCTCATTAACTCTCCTCCTCTTACTGATTCCCTTCAACCTTTGTCTCTTCGCTGCACTGTTGCATCTTTATCTCTCTTCTATCGCTACTTCAACGGTCAACTGTTCCTCTGAACTGTCTGCTTGCATCCCTCCACCTCTACCACGGGCATGTAGTACCCATCTAGCTACAAACTCTCATCCCTTTTCTGTCCAACTCTCTGATGCAAGAGTTGACCGTTACTCCCAGTCCATCATTTATGCATCTGGTCAACTCTGGAACTGTCTTCCTCTGTCTGTATTTCCTGCTTCCTATGATCTCCAGTCTTTCAAACGCAGTGTGTCCAGGCATCTCAAAATGAACGGATCTTGAATTTGGCTCTCTTTTGTATTGTTTTTGCTTTTTCTTGGAAGGAACAGTATGCAGGCCTGTGGCCTTTGGCTCCTCCTTCCTTGCATTAAAAAAAAAAAAAAAAATGACCATACCATATCAGTACACTTTCTTTGATTCTGGTGTCCACAGACTTCCTCACTCTGCATCTTTCACGAAGTACAGTATTTCGTATCCTATCCACTCTGTACTCCACATACATTCCTCAGCAGTCCCATCTCCACTGCCATCACTCTTGACTTTTCATTTTTATGCCACACCATAGTCTCACATCCATATGTTAATGTTGGCACTAACCCTCCTTCATGTAAGCCTCATGCATCTGCAACACTCAAGCCACTGCTTCTTATCAAGGCCTTCATAGCACCAGCTACCTTCCTTCCTTGTGTCACTTTTCTTTCCACATCTTTTGTACATTTTCCTCTTCTCTGTCACTGTACCCAGGTATCTGAGCTTTCTCACCAATTCCATTATCTCCATTCACTGTAACATCACACTTTGAGTCACCTTACCTCTCTGTTAGCATTGCCTTACTCTTTTCTACATTTACTCTCAAGGCACAAACCCCCACAGACATCAGCAAAACTCTGCACCAACCTCTTGTCCAGTATTTGCAATTAGCATTGCATCACCAGCATACAACAAAGTTGAGATATTCCATTCATCACCATTCATTACCACTGCTATCCCTCTCTCCATTACTCGTGTTTCTACTTCTCTCATCACCCTTGTTGCATGCCCACATTGATTGTGAACTGTTCACTTTGATGCCCATTTACCCTTACACATGCCTCACTACCATCATAAAAACTATTGAAGGCACCCAGCAGCATACTATCTACACCATACCTGCACAAAACCTTCAACAATCCTTCTCTGTCTACTTTATTGTATACTATTTCCAGGTCTTCTCCACCATCTGTCTCACTGCAGTTACTTGATCCACACATCCTCTGCCTCTGCTAAAGCCACCCTGTTCATCACTAATTAGGACTTCTGATCTCTCTCTTACTTTCTCTGTAATACAATAATAGTAATGATGATTATTATTTTGTGAAGCTACAGAATGTGGTGAATGTTTTTGGCGTATCAGATAGTGTCAGAATTCCGGGGGCTTGAATGGTGAGCGAATGGAAGCGTGGCCCATTGGATTGGGCAAATTTGGGCTGTCTGGACATTGGCTACTCCTCACCCTGCCTTAGGGTGGGAAAGGAGGTCCAGATGGTGATGATGATGATGAATTTTATTATTATTAGTGGTAGGTGGGGGTGCTAACCATCCACTCACTCGATGTAGTGCTGCTTTCGGATGACTGTCCTTTCCTTTCTTCCTTCCATTTTTCCTTCCGTCCTCTTCTGTCTTTCATTCCTTCATTCTTTCCTCTTCCTTCTGCCTATGGGTGACTCTACACTGAGTGACAAGCCAAATGGAAACCATTTACTGTGCTCGGTGGTAACCACATAACCAGATTATGGTGCCTGGTGATTTAGTTGGTACTTAAGGCGCTGCAGTTGGATTGAGCCTGTGTAGGTTCATATCCAAGGGGTGGTTGGGGTTTATTGCTCATGTAGTGCCACTCGGGGATGCGTGAGGCTGGTCACTCTCATCTTAAATGTCAGGACCATCTTGCCTAGCCCCAGGTTCTTACACCCCTTATGGGGCAACATAGGATTGGATGATGGATGAATGGATGGATTATTATTGGGTGTCTGCCCTTTCCTCTCCTTCATCCTTCTTTCCTTTAATCCTCTTCTGTCTTTCCTTCATTCTTTCCCTGCCCTTCTGCCTATGGGTGATTTTACACTCCCTCTTCTGTCTTTCTTGCCTTCATTCTTTCCTTGTCCTTCTGCCTGTGGGTGACTCTACACTGAGTGACAAACCAAATGGTTTCCTGTACACCAGGAAACCATTTACTACGCTGGGTGGTAACCACACAACCAAATTTTGGTGCCTGGTGGTTTAGTGGGTAATTACGGTGCTCCAATCGTATTGAGCCGGTGAAGGTTTATATCCAAGGGATGGTTGGGGCTTATTGCTCACGTAATGCCATTCAGGGATGAGTGAGACTGGTCACTCTCATCTTAAATGTCAGAACCAACTTGCCTAGTCCCGGGCTCGTATGCTTCTCTGTTGGGCGACATAGTATTGGATAATGAATGAATGAATGAAAATTATTATTATTTATGGCGCTTCAGCCGGATTGAGTCGGTGAAGGTCTATATCCAAGAGGTGGTTGGGGTTTATTGCTCAAGTAATGCCACTCAGGGATGAGTGAGGCTGGTCACTCTCATCTTAAATGTCAGGACCTACTTGCCTAGCCCCGGGCTCCTACACTCCTCTGTGGGGCGACATAGGATTGGATAATGGATGGATTATTATTATTATTATTATTATTATTATTATTATTATTATTACAGTGAGTGGATGAGAAACAAGGGCGTGGAAGAAGTTGAGAGACAGAAGAAAGAGTTATATGTAGAGGGAAAGAGAGAGATGAAAAGATTAGTAAAAGAGAATAAGAAGAGAGTGGATGAGGAATTTGGAAGGAATTTGAGTGTGAAGTGGAGGGAATGTAAGAAAATGTTCTGGAAAGAGGGAAAGGGAGTTAGACAAGGTGTCAAGAAGTTAGTCAGGGAGTGAAAGATAAAAATGGTAGATTACTAGTTGAGAAGGGAGAAGAAGTTAGCAGATGGAGAGAACACATTAAGGAATTTTTGAACATAGAGAATGACAGTAATGCAAGTATAAGTGGCTGGGTAATGGCTGGAAGACGGAGGAATGTGAGAAGAGAGGAAGAAATCAGTAAGATGGAAGTTGTGGAAGCAATGAAGAAAGTTAAAATGGGGAAAGCCCAAGGAATCGATGGAGTGTGTGGTGAAATGCTGAAGCACGGGAGAGAGATGATAGTAGAATGGATGTGGAAGGTGTGCAGATTGGCCTGGGAGGAAGGTAGAGTCCCAGAGGATTGGAAGTCAGGTATAATTTTTCCCCTGTACAAAGGAAAAAGGGAAAAAGAAGTGTGTGGTAATCACAGGGGCATTTGTCTTCTGAGTGTAATAGGAAAAGTATATGGTAGGATACTTGTTGACAGAGTTAGGGAAATACTAGAGGAATTAGTTGGAGAAGAACAGGGAGGTTTTAGGAAGGGAAGCAATTGTGTAGATCAGATATTCATTCGTAGATCTTTAGTGGAAAAGTATCTAGAGAAAGGAAAGGGATTTGGAGGAAGCATATGACAGGGTGGATAGACAAGGATTGTGGAAAACATGAAGAATATATGGAGTAGATGGGAAGTTGTTGAATGCCATGAAGAGGATGTATGAGGGTGCTTAGACTGCAGTGCGTGTACATAGTGAACTGAGTGAATTTTTCTGTTTGAAGGTTGGATTGAAACAGGGATGTGTAATGTCTTCATGGTTGTTCGATCTGCATATGGATGGGGATTTAAGGTAGGGCAGTGGATGCTGGAGTGGCCCTAATGAGAGAGGGCAGTGTTTGGAAACTCCCTGTAGTGTTGTTTGCAGATGATATTATGTTGTTAAGTGAAGACGAAGGGGAGCTTCATGGCTTAGTGGATGAGTCTGGGAGAGTGTAAGAAACGGAATCTAAAATAGGGAAGAGTAAAGTTATAGTCTTCGAGAGAAATGAAGTCAGTGAATGTACAGTGAGGTTGGATGAGGAGGAAATGGAAAATGTGAGTGCGCTTAAGTACATGGGTAGTGTGATGGGTAAGGATGGAAGTTTAGAGGGTGAAGTTCTTGAAAGGGTACAGCAAGGAAGAAAGGTTGCCAGTTCCTTGATAGCAGTGATAAGAAACAGAGAAGTGAGCATGGAAGTGAAAAAGTTACTACATGACATTGTTATACCAACTCTTAAGGTATGGAAGTTAAGCTTGGACCTTGTTGGAGGGACAGAAGTCAAGAGTGAGAGCAGTGGAAATGAGTTATTTGAGAGGAGCATGTGGAGTCACCTGGAGAGACAGACTGACAAATGAGGAAGTGAAGAAGCGTTGTGTTGTGGATGTGGATATGATAGTAAGCATTAGGAGAAACACACTGAGGTGGTTTGGCCATGTGGAGTGGATGGAGAGTGAGAGACTGATGAGGAGAGTGTATGTGAATGAGGTGGAGGAGGGGGAGAGGGAGGCAGAGGCCAAGGATGAGATGGATGGATGGAGTGGAGAGGTAAATGAGAGAGGGGGGTGTGAGCTCGGAACAGGGTAGTGAAATGGCACGGAACAGGGCGACATGGAGGCAATTTGTTTGTGGCCACTCCTTATGCGATTAAGCCGTTCGGCGATAGATAGATAGATTATTATCATCGTCATCATCATCTGGACCTCCTTTCCCACTCTAGTGCAGGGTGAGGAGTAGCAACGTCCAGACAGCCAATGTTTGCCCAGTCCAATGGGCCATGCTCCCATTCACTTATCATTCAAGCCCCCAGAATCCTGGCTCTATCTGATATCACCAAAACACTTTCACCACATTCTGTAGCTCCACATAAATGTACCCAATAGAGTCAGTGGACTATTATTATTATTATTACTCCTTACCTTGTATTAGATATTACTTAGCATCACCCATTTATTCTCATTTCAAGCAGCAGTAGGAGGAGGGAACAATGGTGGTGGTGCTGGTGGAGGGGGAGGGGGAGATCAGATGCCCACAGTGGCAGAGGTGTGTGAGAGCTTCAGCCTGAATGATGTGGATATTGAATATACAGAAACTGACTACCAGACCTTCACAACGTACAAGCTCTTCCAACAACATGTCAGGCCAATGCTGGCCAAAGAGAATCCCAGGGTTAGTGATTAAAATACCTTATTTTAACACATTAAACTAAGGGAGGGGGGATTTGTTAAGTATTCTTCCTGCCATAGCAAGCATTACAAAATATTGCACAAGTTATCAGAACTAAGACAGATTAGACCTTTGATTTTGTAAGGGTCCTCATTTTTCTAACCTAGCTCTGCACCCTTTCATTTTTCTTAAGTGCATACTGTTTTTCAAGTTTAGAGGAATAATTTGAGTCGAACAAAGTATTTCTGCTGCAGGTGCCGGTTTCAAAGTTAATGATGTTAGTAGCAGCTAAGTGGCGTGAGTTCACTGCTCGTAGCCAGGAGGAGGAGGAAGATGAAGAGGAGGCAGCGGAGGATGAAGAACCAGAACCTGAACCAGCACAGGTTTGAATGGCTTTTTTTACAAAGAACTGTTGCTTGATATCCATACTTAAAGTACAGTAATTAGTTGACTGACATATATACAGTAATGGCGCTTACTTAACCTTTATGAACAGCATGAGCTGCTGTCTTTCATAGAACAGTTGTATGCCTACTTTTCTATTAGATTAGCAACTGTGCAGCTATGAATGATAAAAATTTATAATGGTAACAAAGGAAACTACAATATTCAAGTGAGTAAAGCAGGTTATAGCAAGGATAACTTTATAACGCAGTGTCCATGTAGAGCATCGGAACAGGAGCATAGGTAGATGTGAAAGATTTAGATTGAATACACACACAGACTATTTTTTTTTGGCATACTAACAACTCCATCTTGTGCAGTGTTTGTGATAAGTGGGTGCATGAGAGATGTAGTGGTATTAGAAGTAAACCTTGAAATAATAACGATTTTGTGTGTATGGTGTGTCAGGGAGAGCTCGTAGAGATTGTCGGACATAAAAAGATTGATGTTGCCGGAGAGTCTCTTGAGTGTGTGGAAGAGTTTTGTTATGTGGGGGACATATTATGTAATGGAGGTGAGGCTGGCGCTAGCTTCGTGGCTTGGCTTAGTGGTTGGTTGAAGTTCACGGAGATGTTGCCTCTCTTGACATTAAGAGGGCTCTGTGCTAAGGGAACTTTATTTGTGTCAAGTGTTAGTGTAATGCTGTATTGTAGTAAGACCTGAGCAGTAAAGGAAGAGGATATTCATAGGCTCAAACATACAGAAATGACTGTAATTAGATGGATGTGTGGTGCATCCTTGAATGTGAGGCCTGAGACAGTTAGGTTTACAAATGACGAGTTGAGAGGAAGGATGGGACTGGAGTGTATTGATGTTGTGATGAGGAGAGGGAGATTGAGATGGTTTGGGCAGGTTAAGAGGATGGAGAATGACAGTTGGGTGCAGAAAGTGAGAAGTGGATTGCAAGGGGCAGACCAAAAAAGACTTAGGACAAGGTCATACAGTGTGACCTAAGGGATAAGGAACTGAACAGGGAGGCTGCCAGATATTGAACCACATGGGCTCCACCTAGTTTGGGTTATATGGTTACCATCCTGAGTAATGGTTTTGTGAGTTATGGGACCCCATTAGGCTTGTCACTTAGTGTAGAGCTATGTGAAGTGGAAAAGGATAGTAAAAGTGACAGGAAGGATGGATGAACTAGGAAGAGAGGAAAGCAGTCACAGAAAGATGATAACGGTGAAGGAAGAAGTAGGCAGCACTACATGAAGTGAATGGATGATGGTTGCCATCACCACTTACAGTTGTTGGTGTATTGTATAAATTTTGACCCTGACTGAAGGTAACTGATATTCAGATACTATATGTTTTTAACCCTTTCGCACACGGTAAGTTTTATTAAGTTTCACGGCTCATGATTTTACTCCCCTGCGTGCTCCGCTGGCAGCCCGCGGTACGCAAATTACACGTATTCTTGCCTCATTTTTGCCACCCAAACCTCACAATGTTGCCCTGAAACTCACATCATCTTATTCGCCGATGTTTGTTCTAGCTGATAAGCCAAAAGAAAACCCAGAAAAATACGAATAAGAGTACACTAGGCCGCCGTGAATAAACAGTTTGTAACATTGATCTCACTTCCCAACATCATCATTCGAGTGTTTTCCATCATACAGAAAAATGTTATTATAAGTTTTGATAGAGAATTTCATTGGCTTTCTAATGAGGTATGCCCGGTTGTGATGTGATTTGTAGTTTTCGAGAAAATAGCCAAAAACTAAAAGCCATTTTTGTAAAAAAAAATGATTTTTGTTCAGGGAGGTATACTGCAGAAGTTTTCTCGCACACCTTATGTTTTTATTACATAATCTTATGTAGAATTTCATAAGCTTTCACCTGATACCTTTTTGTATTGATACGCCTCATAGTTTCTGAGTAAATCGCAAAAAACTACAGGGTACTCACGGCCGTGGTGCACTTTCGTCATGCGCGCACAATAACCACCTACGTAACCACAACTTTTCATTAGAGAAATTACATAATTATGTCCTGTACATACATAGAATTCACTGATCTTTACCATGGTTCTTACAGGAAATTGATACGTTCAATAATTTTGGAGTAAATGGATGACAAAGCTAGAACACTCTTCCTCGCCCGCAAGCGAGATAAAAACGCTCAATTTCCGTGCCTCATGAATACTTACATATTTTCGGCCGTTACATTTTATTATTATTATTATTTTTTACTCAAATTATACACATGAAATATCATAATCTCTTTGATAGTGCTCTCAGTAACTCGACATTTCCACTAGTCTTTTTGCTAGGTACTGATACTAAAGCTGAACTTTCTTCCATCTCATATGTGTATATGTAAAAAGCAATATTTATTTGCAAAAAAAATATAGAAATGTAGAAACAGGTCAATGTACAAATCAACAAAATATGGATAACTCACTTGCTCCAGAGATGTTGAGCTGCTGGCAGGAAATTGAAGGAATTGAAGATTAGTTAGGTAGTGTGTGTGTGTGTGTGGGGGGGGGGCATATTCTCTGTTCCTTGCACCACGTTTGCCTAACACATGCGATGCACACAATAGATTTCTCCACAAACATTCGTGCACGACATACGTGTATAATGTCATATATGTGTCGCTGTGTGGCATATTTTCTTGTCTCTGATCATTACGTAACTTTCCGCTGTCAGTCAATGCACGCAATATTTCTCGGTGAACACTCACTGCACTATTTTATACGTATATTTCACACTGAACCATATACAATATAAAACACTATCACATGATTCCATCCCAGCCTCTTCTGTTATTCCATTCCCTACTGTATGGCATAAGAGACTGCCTGTTCCCTTAGCAACTAATGCATATGTCTATGTATCTCTTTGGCATAACATTATGCCTGCTATGGTAGGTCAGTTATTTCACTAATCCAGGCACTATATGTTTCACAGATATAAGTCATGGCTTCACTATGAGGGTAAAATACATCATTTTACGGGCAGGATGAGTGGAAACCCCGCTATAACAAACAAGACTCTGCCTCTAGGCCTAACGGCTGATAACGGGCCCCAGTGCTTTACAAACAATATATCCATGTTCAGTAGACACAATCACTTCACAGTATAGTCAAAAACACTGTACAATCACAATATTTCAATAATGGCTTCAACCTCGGGTGGGAGGGGTAAAATGGCGGATTTAAAGGGACAACACAACACAGCACGACCCTGCTGTCTGGCTACTAGTGGAGCACTGAGATTCTGTCACTACGTACAGGCACACAGGAGTCATTGCAGTGTTGCAAAAGTCTTACCTTGGGAGAGACACGTGGCTGCTAGAACGCTACAAAATTTGACGCAAATTGACCGAAAACTTATTTTTTGGTTAATTTTTCACGTTTTCACGCGATTTGAGGTTCTGTGCTTTGGCACACCACACCAAATGTAACGCAAATTGCGGTCCCGTGCGCAAAAGGGTTAAAAGAGTGAGTTGAGCATATCATGACAACTTCCCTCACCTTCAGATTACTCCAAAGAGTCGCGGTCGGCCTAGGAAGTCCAAAGTGGATGAGGAAGCTGAAGAAGAATTAGAGGAGGACAGTGAAGGTACCGGTAAGAAGAAACGTGGCCGTAAACGCACCACCACTGCTGAAGCCAAGGCCAAGAAGGGCGGCAAGGTCCCTACATTGAAGATCAAACTGGGCAAACGCAAGAAAGATACCTCGGTGAGTCTGGTGATGCTGTGGCTTATATTAGTGATACACAGAAATGCAACATATTAGAATGGGATATTTTTAAAAAATGCTGCAACTATGAAGGGATTTTGATTTGAGATAAAATATTATACTGTATTTAGGTAACCTTGTATTTATATTGTTTTAACCAATGTCAGTTTAGCAGCCTGTATATTGTACTGCAGTTTGGTAATCAGATAATTTTGGAGAGCTTTGATTAACAATGTGTTGTAAAATGACACAGTTGGTGGTCAGATGTCAGATAGTATAGTTGTTTTCATTACTAACAAAGCTGACTCATTTTCAATGAATTTAACCCAACCATGACTTAGTATTCAAGTTGTGGGAATAGCCCAGTTCCATCATGTGAAAAAAATGAAAATGGTAAAACTTTGATCGTTAGTATTGTACAGCATTCTTATGAAATATCAACAGGATGACTCGAGCCAGGATAGTGATGCCGAGTTTGAACAGATGTTGGCTGAGGCAGAGGACATGAATAAAGCTGAGGATGAAGCTGAGGCAGCAACAGGTACAAAGAAAAAGCCTAAGACAAAACTAGGCAGCAAGAGCAAGCGGCGTAAACGTATGAAAGCCAAGGATGAGGATGGATATGAAACCGATCACCAGGTGAGCTGCGTGTTTTGTGTTTTGCCATATGATTTAGTAATAGGATAAAGTAAGTTACAGTGAAAATAAGTGGAATCATAAAAAGGTAGGGCAAATGGACCAGCGTGGGGGTGAAATGAGTACTGGTTACCTACATATACAGATTTTGAAATGGAGTGTTTCATGCTTGCATGGGAAAGATTTTCTCACCTGATGGCTGTTTTTCAAGCTGCACGGTCTCCTGTAGCATCCTGGTCAAGTCCTCTAAACCTGAGGTTCCCTCTTAGGATATCATCCCATGTTTTCCTTGGCTTGCCCTTAGGGGCTACCCCTTCCGCACTGAGGTCTGTACAGTACATAAGGATTGGGTTAACAGTATACATAATAGTTCGTTCACATGAAAAATACACAGTAGAGAACTCATGAAGTTACTTTATGAAAGTCATGCTGGGGAACTGGTAAAACTTTTAGGCAAATATGTAAGGAACTTTGGTTGAAGGTGAGGGCACTCACCATCCACTCACTCAATGTAGTGCTGCTCTTGGGTGCCTGGCCTTTCCCCTCTTCCTTTCTTCTTTCCATCCTTCCTCTTCTGTCATTCTTTCCTTCATTCTTTCCTTCATTTTATCCTCTTTCTTCTGCCTGTGGGTGACTGTATACTGAGTGAGAAGCCAAATGGTTGCTTGTTCATCATGAAACCATTTACTGCAATGTGTGGTAACCATATACCCAAATTTTGGCGCCTGGTGGTTTAGTTGGTAATTAAAGTGCTCCAATCAGATTGAGCCTGTGTAGGTTTATATCCAAGGGTTGGTTGGGGTTTATTGCTTGTGTAATGCCACTCAGGTATGAGTGAGACTGGTCATCTCATATTAAATGTCAGGACCAACTTGCCTAGCCCCGGGGTCCTACATTCCTCATGGGGCGACATAGGATTGGATGATGGATGGATGAAGTTTGATGGAAAGAGTGAGGAGAGTTAACACCTTCAGCTCAAGGGATCTTTGATTTGCTGATTAAAATGATTTGGGGTTAGCCAGAATAAAATGAACTGAAAATTTTTCTGAAACAGTTAATAAAGATAGTTCTAACCCTTCCAGCCTGAGGGGTTTTGTAAGTTGATTGTAACTATCTGGCCTTAGCAAGAACAAAAGTTAAATACCAGTTCCTGCTGACTGAATTCATGTCCCACAAAATAGAATGATGAATCTGAGGCATAATAAGTGTGTTTTCACTTAGACTTGCAGGTGGTTTGTGAGATGCAGTTTCATTACAGTTGAATAATGTAATGTAGCTGTTAAGGGTCTAACAGACACCAATCAGTGTTTTACATGTCATTTCAATACTTTTGGCACCCTATTTGTGAATGTAAGTTTTTGTATTTCTTTTATAATTCATGTGGTAACTGCCGTAGGGTGGGAAAGGAGGTCCGGATAATGATGATGAAATGGTTATAGCACACAGGTAACAGACACTGAAGGAGTAAAAAACTACTGTACTCAGCTAATGAAAGCCAAAAATTGAATGAAGTGGACAGTAGTTTGGCATTAATATTGCCATACTTTTGAATGTACAGTATTTTTCATAACCTGTATATGCACTTTGCAGTTGAACTGCAGTTAATGAATTGAAAAACTGTGAAATACTGTAAGATGAATGTGGATATCATTGGAGTAATTTAAGTGAAGTAGTTTAATTGTGACCCAATATCAGACATGATACTAACTGATGCTTTCTTGCCTCTAACCAACAGTCTCCCCCCAATCAGGACTACTGCGAGGTGTGTCAGCAGGGTGGAGAGATCATCCTGTGTGACACTTGTCCTAAAGCTTACCACTTGGTGTGTTTGGAGCCAGAGTTGGAGGAAGCCCCTGAGGGCAAGTGGTCCTGCCCTACTTGTGAGGCAGAGGGGGTTAAGGAGGAGGATGAGCACATGGAGTATTGCAAGGTTTGCAAGGTCAGTAAAGAACAGGTCAGTCCCTTCCTTATGGTTCTTTCTTCCTAACTTGGCCATAGGAAGCATATTGCCTGCCCCAATAAATGGTCACTGGGAGAATTTTACCCATCCCCCTTTTACCATTATGAGTGTATGCCTGAACTAGTCAAGGCATTTCTCCTTTGCTGTTTCTAAATTCTGTAAAAATATTTCACCAAGCTCTTCCAACCTTACAGACAGCTGTGACAGTGCTACAGAACAGTTCTGTTGCTGTCTGTATTCTTGTGCAATCATTTACAATCAGTCACGTCTTTCATCAGTTTGGAGAGTTCTATGCCAAGCTTATAGGTTTAAGTGTGGAACTTATGCATATATAGAAGACTGGATGTCAAATATTTGATGGAAAAGTGAAAATACTAGGTTAAACAAATGGAATATGCTAAGGTTATGAAGAGTAAGAGCAGTATCTTAGTGATTTGTGTTGTATGGTGCTCTTGTTAAGGACGGAGGGGAGTTGCTGTGCTGTGACTCGTGTGTCAACGCCTACCACACCTACTGCCTCTCACCGCCCATTTTTGAGGTGCCTGATGGAGAGTGGACTTGCCAGCGCTGTGCCTGCGAGCCCCTTCCAGGAAGAGTCCAAAAAATTCTTTTTTGGAGGTAAAAAGGGGTTGTCACTTGCTACAGTTCAGATTCTGTATTTTACTGGATATCCAGCTATTTTATTATTAATCAATCTACTTAATTTATGTTGTGAGCAGTTGATATACACACAACTGTTGTAATGAATAATTTTTACCTGATTGCTTGTTATTGGTCAACTTATTTTTCATGGGATAGAAAAAAAAAGTTTACTTGGTTAGGATTCTTTCTGATTCAGAATGAGGCTATTCTAATAACCCGGTCAACAGAATATCTTTTTCGTCATGTTCAAACTACGCATAGGTGATTTTGTCATGAAAGAACTCATCATATTGAGGGGGATAATGAAGTTTGTATTAAACCTCTCCGAGAGTTTGAACAGCCTGTCCTAAGTTGAATAGCATTGTCTGAAGGTAGGAAGAGCATAGTGAAAAGACATAATTGTAATGAAGGGTTGAGTATTAAATTTGCATGAAATACATGTAATGTACATAGCAAAATGACTGATATATTTTTCCATGAAATGAAGATTTGTGGACCCACCAAAACCACCTGAGAACTGGCGTGAACTTGTTGGAGACAAGGCTGATAAGTACCAGTTCAAACCACTTCGGGAGTTCTTGGTGAAATGGGTTGACATGTCTTACTGGCACTGCTCCTGGATTTCTGAACTCATGCTGGATGTATACCACCCACAGGTATGGTAATAGCTTACAGTCCTTAATTGTACAGTTCTGTGGAAGATAAAGATGAGATGTACAGTATAAACCTGTCATCATACCACACTGGGATTACTGCAGATGTGACTGCTGTCAATGCCTTGAAGTATTGCATTTGCTTATTATAGTCCTCATTAAAGTAATATGGACCTGTGCATATGTTTATGAAGGATTCCGTTAAATAAAATTACATGTTCAAGAGAGTCTAGAAGTAGAAAAATGTATGGTATCACTCATTTGACTTTTAGAAGCAATTTCCCCCCCCCCCCATAAATCACATCCACTTGTTCACTGCCAGATGCCTGGCCTGACACAAATTATGCTGGTGTAGGTTACCTGTTCCTTGTTAGCCTTCCTACTCACTTGTCAGGAATTATATATACAGTATAGAGAGACATTAGCTAAAGAGTATTGGTACACTTGACCCCACCCCCATTTCCATTTACAAGCATCCTCCAGTTAATGATGAACCTTTTAATGGTACCTCAATTCAGCAGTGCCTGTGTTAGATCCATAGTCAATCTAGGGAGTACCAAGTAACTTTAGAGTGCCAGAGTATGAAACGGTTGGAGGGAGAGCCCTCTCAATGTCTGGAGAGAGAACAGCTTCTAGAATGTCCTCCAACCACTCCTTCCTTGAGAGGATGGAGGATGATGGTTGGGTGTGGAAGGTGAGAATTATGAATGTCAGGGGTAGGGTTGCAGAAAGCAGACTGAAAAAGATCTGAGAGGAAGTCATAGTGTGACCTTGTGGATAAGGAACTGAAAAGGGAAACTGCCAGAGATCGAGCAGCATGGAGAGCCGACATTAGGTTACTAAGGTCAGTGTATGCAAGCATGTTGGAGCCTTTACAAATGATCAGTGATGGAAGAAAAATTACTGTTCCTACAGTCGCTTCTCAAAAATTTACCTGAATTAAATGATAATATGACAGTTAACCCTTAAATGGCTGCCAATGTTGAATGATGCCCTTTAATACTGGTGCCAGGGGCATCAAATTGTGCAATCTGTAAAAAACTGGAAACAGTTATGGGAAAGGAACATACATGAATGTATTCTATCATCACAAGCACTCAGGTAGTTAGTTCATCTTACCCTTTATCACCCATTGGTTTATGTGTCATTGCATAGTAATTTTTTATGACTTTTTCTGTGAATCACAGTGAATCACAGGGTGTTTTGGAAGCTAAAAAATATATTGCCAGGTGTCAGACAATTCTCTCTACATCTGTAGGGAAAAGAAATCAATTTTCGAAATTTGAAAAAATTGTCCCCAGGCTGGCCTGTGGTGCACAAGAATGTATTACCTCATGGCCATTTAGGGGTTAAATTGAACACTTAGAAAAAACACACTGAAAGCAGAGAATGTTAACTCAGTTGTGTCTTCATCAGTGCCAGTGTGTTGGTCAGGTATAAATATTGCAACCTCACTTGCATTTGTGTAGGTTAAGAAGTTTTATTAAAAAATTCTTTTGAATTTTGCATTATATAAGAGGATGACAAATCATCATTTTGGATCTTAGCATTGCAATAATGTTAAGTTCTGTATAAGTTAGTTTGGACTGTATTTCTTATAATTTATTTGTTGGGATAGTTTCATGGTTATAAGAGTTTTCCAGAGCTAGATAAGTCAGCCTTAACCCCTTAACCGCGGGTCGTCTCTTTCGTGACGGTTGGGTGCAATGGATCATACCGCGGGGCGTCACTTGAGTGACTCTGTGTTATTTTTAATTCCCCCAGGCTTTCAGGTGGTGACTTATATCATCTATCAGCACTGCCAATGTCCAACAGTAGTCAGTGCTGCTAATATCATCAGTACTCCCATCCATTGTTGACGATTTAGCCATTTTCCCCCATTCTAGACTTTCCTCCCACCTCCCCTCTATTATCCTCTCGTGTCGTCTGCTCAGCCGCTCTGCGCTAAGTAAATCTTCCCCGGATTTTTCCACTGTTTTCATCCATTGAAATGAGCCCTATGCCCTATTCTTATACAAAATAATATATGTATATAAAAAATAAGGTAATTGATAGTGCCATACACCTGGAATTTGCTAATTATCACTTGACAACATCCAACCTGCACTATCTATCTATCTATTGCCAGACGTCTCAATCCCGAACGGGGTGGCCACAAACAAATCGCCTCCATGTCACAATGTCCCCTGCCATTTCACTACCACGCTCCCAACTCACACCCCCCTCTCTCATATACCTCTCCACTCCATCCCTCCATCTCATCCTCGCCCTCCCCCTGCCTGCACTCATTCGCTAATTTCCCCTGCTTTTTTCCCCTGTGAAATATGCCGTATTAGCTACCCTCGTAATATAAATGTATATAAGAAAGGAAGGGAGAAGCCTGAGTGATATTTATATTCACCTGGAACTACCTAATTTATTATGTATTGTCTAGATTTCCTACTACTTATTTCTTAGCATATACATTAGCAGATGACATTTTCAACTCTTGGCTACCGAGATACAGTCAGTTCGTTCTTGTCCTTCACGGTGAAATGACGCTCCTCTATTTCTGCCGCCTTTCGCCTATTATAAAAGGCCCTGTGACCTCTACCCCTACTAAACATTGTGTGGGAAGCGGTAAAGGACCGTAGATATATATAAGTGTAATAAAGTACTAGAAATAATAAAGTGTGAGTGTGTATATGAGTAAGAAATGACAGAATACCAGCGGCAAATTAGCGTGAGTGGGAGGCTCGTATGCGCTCGTATTTTACATTGCTTTCACAGTGTTTTTTTTCTCTAGTATGGATTCCAAACTACTTGGAAATCATTGAATAGTGTTTCTAGTGATAATATCTGGCAGTGGTATTCAGATTAGGGGATGTCGGGAAGTGTAAAGTGGAGACTTAGTTACACAAATTCAGAAGTCTCCACAAGTCCTACAGTAGTCGACGAGTGCTAAAAAAATATCCCAGGAGAAAGCTGAAGGTATGTGCCATATGCATATATAATTATAATATTCTAGGACCAATAACTGATTTTTGGCAAATATTTTTAAAAAGTCAGTCGGAGTGCAAATATCCCCGTGGGAATGGCACGGCGATTCTCCGACAACCCCGCGGTGTAGGGGTTAACAGAATGTGTAGTGGGGGAAAAAAAAAAAGTTTCACAGGCCTGGAACCCATGTGTACAGGAGTCTGAATGCAGTAAAAGAGTTCTCATTATTAGGATGTACAGGAGTCTGAATGCCGTAAAAAGGCAGTTCTTATTGTAAGGATGTACAGGAGTCTGAAAGCAGTTAACCCCTACACCGCGGGGTTGTTGGAGGCGCGCCAGGCCATTCCCTTGGGGATATTCACGCTCCGACTGTCTGTCTATCTATCTATCTATTGCCAGACGCCTCAATCCCGCATGGGGTGGCCACAAACAAATCGCCTCCATGTCACTCTGTCCCCTGCCATTTCATACACCCCCCTCTCTCATATACCTCTCCACTCCATCTCATCCTCGGCCTCCCCCTCCCTCTCGCCCCCTCCACCTCACTCACATACACTCTCCCCATCAGTCTTTCACTCTCCATCCTCTCCACATGTCCAAACCACCTTAACGTGTTTCTCCTAACGCTCCCCATCACGTCCTCAACCACACCACAACGCTCCTTCACTTCCTCATTTGTTAGTCTGTCTCTCCATGTGATTTCACATGCTCCTCTCAAATAACTCATTTCCACTGCTCTCACTCTTGACTTCTGTCCTTCCAACAGGGTCCAAGCTTCACTTCCATATGTCAGAGTTGGTATCACAATACTGTCATGTAACAACTTTTCCACTTCCATGCTCACCTCCCTGTTTCTTATCACTGCTTTCAACGAACCAGCGACCTTCCTTCCCTGCTGCATCCTTTCGAGCACTTCACCCTCCAGACTTCCATCCTTACCCATCACACTGCCCAGGTACTTAAATTCACTCACATTCTCCATATCCTTCCCATCCAATCTCACTGTACATTCACTGGCTTCACCTCTCTCGAAGACCATCACTTTACTCTTCCCCACATTCACCTTTAGATTCTGTTTCTTACACACTCACCCAAACTCATCTACCAAGCCTTGCAGCTCCCCTTCGTCTTCGCTCAACAGCTCAGTATCATCTGCAAACAACAGTACAGGGAGTTTCCAAAGACTGCCCTCTCTCACTACGGCTGCTCCAACATCCACTGCCCGACCTTGTATCTCTTTTATAACCCCATCCATATACAGACTGAACAACCATGGAGACATGACACATCTGAATACCACTGCCAGATATTATCACTAGAAGCACTGTATTCAATGATTTCCAAGTAGTTTGGAATCCATACAAAAAAAAAAAATGTGAAAGCTATGTAAAATACGAGTGCGTATGAGCCTCCCACTCGCGCTAATTCGCCGCTGGTATTCTGTCATTCCTTACTCATATACACACTCACACTTTATTATTTCTAGTACTCTGTTACACTTATACATATCTACAGTCCTTTACCACTTCCCACACGATGTTTAGTAGGGGTAGAGGCCACAGGGCTTTTTATAATAGGCGCAAAAGCGGCAGAAATGGAGGAGCGTCATTTCACCTGAAGGACAAGAGCGAACTGACTATATCTCGGTAGCTAAGAGTTGAAAATGTCATCTGCTAATGTATATGCTAAGAAATAAGTACAGTAAAACCTCGATATAACGGACTTCAGTACACCGGAATTCGCTTTTATCGGACTCAAGGAACTACCGGACTAAACTCCTATATATCGGAAAAAGTCCTATATAGCCAGAATCGGTCCGGACTGCCTGACAACTTCAGCTATGTTCACCACAATAAGACAAGTAAAAGACATGTTTTTCAGTGCACAATACAGTATTATTATACCATTTGATTAATGTAGTGAAGGTAAAACACAGTACAATACTGCAATGGTGGTGAAAACTACCGAAAAAATCCGGACTAATGTCTGATGTATCGGAAAAAGTCCGGATTAGCAGGGGTAAGTCTGGATTTCGCTTTTATCGGAAAATCGCATATTTCAAACTGGCCTGAGCCCCAATTAGTCCGTTATAGTAAGGTCTTACTGTAGTAGGAAATCTAGACAATACATAATAAATTAGGTAGTTCCAGGTGAATATAAATATCCCTTCCTTTCTTATACAGTATACATTTATATTACGAGAGTAGCTGATACGGCATACAGTATCTCACGAAAAAAAAGCAGGGGAAATTAGTGAACGAGTGCAGGTTGGATGTTGTCAAGTGATAATTAGCCAATTCCAGGTGTATGGCACTATCAATTACCTTATTTTATATATATATATATTATTTTGTATAAGAATAGAACATAGGTCTCATTTCAATGGATGAAAACAGTGGAAAAATCCGGGCAAGATTTACTTAGCGCAGAGCAGCTGATCAGACGACACAAGAGGGTAGTGGAGGGGAGGTAGGGAGGGGAATCTAGAATGGGGGAAAATGGCTTAATTGTCAACAATGGATGGGAGTACTGATGACATTAGCAGCTCTGACTATTGTTGGACATTGGCAGTGCTGATAGATGATACAAGTCACCACCTGAAAGCCCGGGGGAATTAAAAATAACAGTCACTCAAGTGACGTCCTGCGGTACGATCCATTGCACCCGACCGTCACGAAAGTGACGACCCGCAGTTAAGGGGTTAAATGTAGTTCTCATTATAAGGAAAGGCTGTTTCTCATATATCACTTCTTCCATATAACTTATTCCATTAATTGGGGGAAACTGGCTAGTGAGTTTTATAGGTATGGTAGCAGTCGAATTTTAAATGGCTGGTTTTCTGTAATTATTTAATAGCCAAAAGAAAGTAAAAAAGTAACAGTGAGGGCTTCATGTATTTTTTTGGCTACTAGTAATTTACCTCAACTGGATTAAGTGTGCAGCAGTGTTTTAGATATTGCAGAAGTACCTCATTTTTCAGATGCTGAGATCGTACTTCAAAAAATTTGACCCAGATGAGCCACCTGTCCCTGGGATTGATGATGATGATGAACTTGGTTCACAGCGACGTCACAAGAAGGAAATCAATCCCAACTCCCTTGAAGAGAGGTTAGAGATGACCAGTAAACCTTAGTAATGTATCAGTCTGTCAGTCACTCCTTTATTGCCCCATCAGGAGTATATGGGTCTGGGACTTGGATACTTAAACCAGACATTTAATGTGGAAGTGAACTGTCAAAACAGCGTAGTGGCATTATGTAAACAGCAAATCCAAGCAACCCCTCGGATGTAAATATATGGGCCACATCCATTTGCAACATGGTAATCCACTAGTCTGCCAGGCATCCATTTATTGGTTATATGGTTACCACCCAATGAAGTAAATGGATTCTTGGGTTACTGGAAACTATTTGGCTTGTTGTCAGTGGTAGCACTACGTCAAGTGAGTGGATGTTGAGCATCCCCACCTGCTGCTTGGGTTATTGCAAGAGTTTGCAGGAATGATTGGGGAATAATTAATAATTTTAAAATCACAAACACAATTGTAACATGTAGCATTTTTTGTCTTTACTTGTGTGTTTCTTTACCCTCTTTGATATTTTTTTTCCCTTCCATAATGACTTACAAATGTAAACTGTAAAAACAATTGGATGACTTGTTATCTAGTAGCTTAAGGAATTCCAGCCAGTTATGAACCATACAGGTTTAACCCTGAGGCTGCAGAGGTTTTGTTGTAACACACATCCGTGGTGCAGCATATACGAAAAAAAAAATATATATAGGTTTTCATTAACTGTTTTGACCCCATTACTCCAACCCAAACATGTTTAAATTTTAGTCACACAAAGTTCAGTCTTTCCTTAGGTAGTCCAGGGACAGAGGGAGCATGAGTTGAAGAGATGTTTTTTTTGTGGTCTGCGAGTGCGAGGCTGTGTTGCAAGTGGCTCCCACACCACATGAGGGGAAGAAGGTTGGGAGATGACTTCTGTGCAAGTTATTCACAAATTTTCAATAATAAGATGATGCACTTCACTTTGGCTATGGATGTAACCTACAGGAGCAAAATCACAAATGCTGCAACTACTGCTAAACGTGCCACGTGAGCTTGATTGTAATCGAAGTGACGTCACATCGAATGTGCTTATTTTTCTAACTTTTATTACTAGTTTGGCACCCCAAGGTTATTATTGGCAGGGTAGGGCAAGGAAAGGCAAAACATGGCAGGGGAAGGCAGAGTAGGGTAAGGGAAGGCAAGGCATGGCAATGCTACACTTACTGCTAGATGTGCCACATGAGTGTAATTGTACTTGAGGTGACAATGCATTGTTATCCTTATATTTTTTGCATTTTCTCACTAGTACATCAGGTGACAACACATCATTATCCTTGTATTTTTTCCATTTTCTCACTAGTTCATCATTTATTATTATCACTTTTCAGTAACATAATGAAGAAGCATAATTATGGACAGATGCCACATGAGGGCGAATTGGAACACTTTACAGCACCATGCCACATGAGGGCGAATTGGAACACTTTACAGCACCGAAATATTATTATTTTTTTTCTACCACCGTTTGAGAATGTAGTTCATTTTCTTTCTCAGTAGTACTTATCTTTATTTGTATAACTATAGCATACCAGAATAGCTTCATAGTGAGCATCACTTTCATTCTCACTAGAATGTAGCACACTGCTATATCACTCGCCATTGTCTCCAATATGGTCTTATACTAATGTAATCTCCCTTTATTTGAGGAATGGCAGAGTAGGGTGGGGAAATTCAAGGCATGGCAGGGTAAGGAAAGTCAAAGCTTGGCAGGGAAAGGTAGGTTAGAATAGGGAGATGCAGGATAGGACAGGGAAAGGCAGAGCAGAATAAGATGTAGGTAGGGACTGAATAACCATAAAAATTTGGACTGTATAGCCTAGTGTGAACCTTTAAGCTCCTCAGGAAGCAAGAAAGGTTTGGATGATGAGTAGATAGAAATGACTTATATATCCCCACAGTCATTGATTTATTTTATATTCTTTGCTCTAAGCTCTCATTTGTTATTCATTGCAATATGCATTTGCCAGGTATTACAAATATGGAATAAAGTCCACATGGCTAAAGATTCATCGTGTACTGAACCACCGGACACTTCGAGACGGCACCACGCAGTACCTGGTGAAGTGGCGCGACCTCCCCTATGACCAGGCCACATGGGAGGACGAGGATGAGGAGATAGTTGGCCTTAGGACTGCCATAGAATTCTATCATGATCTCCGTGCTGCCTGCAATGCTGATGCTCCTAGTCAGTATTTCTGTGTTTGTGGTGTTATGTAAATTTATTGATATGAGATGACTGCTCATCCTGATCTGGTTTCTGAGTACAGTATTTGAATTTTATGGATAGGAACCACCCTATTTCTTTCAGCAGCATTGATACATGTTACTCTTGTGTTACTTTCCATAATCTGCATATAAGGCCTATTTCACTGGATACTTTGTTGATACTTCCACATTTATGTTTTCCTTAACATGCTCTGGGATTTCAAATTCCCCATGTTAGTGGGAGGTATTGTTAAAATGATATGTGGATCCTACCATAGCAACCTTTTAGAAATTATGGGAAATTGGGGTCTTATGATGATTGTGTATTTCTTGCTTTTCATACATACAGGCAAGAACAAGAAGGGGAAGAAGAAGGCCAAGTCAAGGATGCGTGAACTTGGTGATGAGGACAGAGAGCCATCATCACCACGCCGCTACACTCCACCCCCAGAGAAACCAGTCACCAACCTTAGTAGGAAATGGGAGAAGCAACCTGACTATATTGACATCACTGGACTCTCACTTCATGAATACCAGTTGGAGGGAGTCAACTGGTTAAGGTGAGAGTTGTTTGTTGTAATGGTGAGAATTGTCATTAGAAATGGTTCTTTTCATTAGTATTATTATGATACACTAACATCAGGTCAGTAAATAGATTTTGTGAAACCTAAATAAAATCATATAAAGTGGGAAGTTTACATGATGTGAAGCCCTGTGAGTTTGGGTGCTGTATCATTGCTATGAGTTTTTACATTTTTCATTAATATTCACCTGAACTGTTTGTTTTTTCCACACTCTGCTGAATTAAGCACGTCATATGAGATTTTGCTTGGTCATTCATCAGTATAAGTTAGAAGAGAGAGCATGTTGAAATGTATATATACCGTAAGTATATACCGAAGTGGAGAGAGCAAAGCGACTGTTAGCTTGGTTGGTTTTGGGGGTGTACAGAGAAGGAATGCAGTGCCAGGAAATGTGACACTTGCAGAAGTGAAGAACACTGTGAAGCAGCTGAAAAATGAGAAAGCAGCTGGGGTTGATGAGGTGTATTTAGAGATGATTAAGAGTAGTGGAGAGCGCGGAATGAAGTTGAACATAGTAAGAAGGCATGGATGAGTGAAACTCTGGCATTAGAGTGGAAAATGGCTGTGATTGTACCCCTGTACAAAAATAACGATGAGTGAAGTGAGTGCAAGAATTATCATGGCATAAATCTATTGAGTGTGGTAGGGAAGGTATATGGAAGAATTATTATAAGAGAAAGTAAGGGAGAGATCAGAAGTTCTAGTGAGTGACGAACAAGGTGGCTTTAGGAGTGGCAGTAGATGTGTGGATCAAATAGTTGCAGTAAGACATATAGTGGAGAAGGCATGTGAGAAGGACTGTAAGGTGTTTATGGCATTTATGGATCTGGAAAAGGCATACAACAAAGTAGACAGAGAAGGATTGTGGAAGGTTTTGTGCATGTACAATCGCCCAAAGAAGTGATGACTTGCTTTCATTAAGTTTCGGACAAAACTCCCTGGGTCTGGCAACATTCATTTAGGAGATGGAAACAGTCTTTGGCTGCCCTGCAAACATTATTTATGGTGTAAAAAAAATTAATCTTGCGAAAATACTAGTTAAGTTTAGCCTTTTTTTTTTTAATAGATCAATCAAAAAATAAATAAATAGTGACATCTGGCACATTTTCACGACTCATGCCAGCAGTTACCAGTGAAGTGATTTTCCCGCTAAATGTAGAGATTTCAAAAGCAGTCTAGCTGGTATAAAATTACTACATTTCTCTATTTTTTTTTTTTTTTTCTTGGCTTGCCCATTTTTTTTTTTTTTTTTAAGGTCTTGCCCTTTTTTTTTTTTTTCCCGTTAATTTCCCTCAGTCTGGCAGACTTTTTACTGCATCTGAAACTAATTTAGCGGATTTCAATAATTTTTCCTTTGGCAACAGTACACGGCAGGCCTTCCGTCAGTCATTACCACGCCAGGGAAGGGAGAGGTTGTCTCGACCTTTATCACAGTTCCCCCCCCATTTTTAATGTAATGTTTTTGGTTTTAATTATCTTCATTGTCGCATTCATGCTTTTAACTATCAACCTTTCCCTCTTTAGTTCTTCCATGCAACTGCCCTACATGTTTTATAACATGTTGGAATTTCATCGTTTCGTTTTTGAAGGCTCCAACATGCTTGCATGTGTCGGTCTTGGTCACCTAATGGCGGCTCTCCACGCTGCTCGATCTCTGGCAGCCTCCCTATTCAGTCCCTTAACCCTTAAGTCACATTTAATGACCTCGTCCCATGTCTTTCTCGGTCTACCCCTCCCAACCCCTCCCCCAATATTAACACTTCTCACCCTCTGTACCCAATTATCATCCCCCATCCTCTCCACATGTCCAAACCACCTCAGCCTACCTCTCCTCATCACAACACCAGTACACTCCAGTCCCATCCTACCTCTCAACTCTTCTATCGTAAACCCAGCCCCCCCCAGGCCTTGCACACAGGGACGCACTGCACATCCACCTAATCATTGTCATTTCTGTACGTTTAAACCTGCGAATATCTTCTTCCTTTACTGCCCAGGTCTCACTACCATACAGCATCACACTCCTAACACATGCTGCATACAAAGACCCCTTAGCACGTAAGGAGAGTCCTCTCAATGTCAGGAGAGGCAACAGCTCCCTGAACTTCTTCCAACCACTTCTCACTCTAGCAACCGAGCTAACTCCAGCCCCACCTCCGGCACATAACATGTCTCCCAAATAACAAAACTCCTCCACACACTCAAGAGACTCACCTGCAAGTTCAACCCTCTCACGCCTAACAATCTCNAATCTCATTATCTGGTTGTAACTGTTCTGTCAGGTAATCTTGTCTCAGTTTTATTAAATTATTACTTCATATAGTATGTTCACCCTTGGATGCTGCCAGTCATTGTTTCTAATGTGGATACCACTTTCACAGACCTTTGTGTATTCTATATTTCCTATTTTAAACTTAGCTCTTGCTCTTACTCCTCCGACATAGATGAATGCATAAGTGAATGAATGATTGGAAAAAAAAAACATTTCATAAACTTGTTCGTAGCACTGGTCGGCCTAAGTAGCTTATAAGAATGTAGCCATCAATATCGGAACAGTGACACGAGACGTGTTAGTACTGTATTTGGATGATGCCAGAAGAGATATATTAGCTCACTGTGACTTGGTGATAATGGCATGACACATTTATAAATTCTAATAACTCCTGCAAAAATGAATACAGTCATTAAACTGGCAAATTTTCATTAGCAACATTTCGTTTCGTTTTTGAAGGCTCCAACATGCTTGCATGTGTCGGCCTTGGTCACCTAATGGCGGCTCTCCATGCTGCTTGATCTCTGGCAGCCTCCCTATTCAGTCCCTTAAACCTTAAGTCACATTTAATGACCTCGTCCCATGTCTTTCTCGGTCTACCCCTCCCCCAATATTAACACTTCTCACCCTCTGTACCCAATTATCATCCCCCATCCTCTCCACATGTCCAAACCACCTCAGCCTACCTCTCCTCATCACAACACCAATACACTCCAGTCCCATCCTACCTCTCAACTCTTCTATCGTAAACCCAGCCCCCCCAGGCCTTGCACGCAGGGACGCACTGCACATCAACCTAATCATTGTCATTTCTGTACGTTTAAACCTGCGAATATATTCTTCCTTTACTGCCCCGGTCTCACTACCATACAGCATCACACTCCTAACACATGCTGCATACAAAGACCCCTTAGCACGTAAGGAGAGTCCTCTCAATGTCAGGAGAGGCAACAGCTCCCTGAACTTCTTCCAA